>PVKH010041160.1:0-10973 GCA_004027955.1 Chaetophractus vellerosus
ACAAAGGAGGACTGTCTGGGAAGATGTCTCTCCATGGAGAAATGCTAAGTATTCCTACAGGGATCCAATCCATAGGATTAGCTCCAGTAGCATCATATTCCAATCAACTAAACTAAATCGGCACAGACAAATACTTAACTGAAAAATTATTAACCACATCACATTATGTGGAATAAATAAAGCATCATTAACACCATATGTTGGTATATTTTTAATTTTATAAAGCTTTCAATATCTATTATTTCATTTTCGAACCTGACAACACTATCCTATTGAAAAAGATGCCATTAACCATTAACCATCACCAAGGAGTTAACTCAAATGTGAAATATGAGAAATCACAAAGTAAAACCTTTTTGTGAGAATGATTCAACCTTACAAGGGTATGGTGCTTGGTCAAAAAGATCCATAGAACGAATTGTAAGAAGAAATATCTGAACTAAGATAATCACCATTCTAGTAATTCATCAGTATGTTAGATCTTGTGTGAAAGACAAAAGGAAATTTCCTGCTACTATGATTTTTCTCTCCTCTGCAAATGATGTCTGATTTACTTTAAAACTGATTTAAATTATTCCTTTCATGTGTGCTGAATGGAAAGCCACCTAAAATCCCTTTTGCAAGCAGGAAATAAAATAATTAGTAAGATAAACTGAAAGATGGAAATTTCCATCACTGATGTCACAGCTGTGCCTTTAGATGAGAAAATCCAAAATACGTGGGTGGAGAAGGTCACTAGACATAAAATTCTCTGCCGCTGATGTGAAGCAGGAGTGCAAGTTGGAAAGCATTTGAGTCATGTCCTTTGTTATCTTAGCAAGCAGCATTTTCTCAAGGCACTGAAAGGGAGCTCTGACCATGCTTCAGACCTCATAAAATTAATAAATTAGATTTGAGCTGATTTTATTGTGAATACACCCCCAATTACTCCAGGATTTAAAATATCACAGCCTCCATGTAAGATGGCATCTACTGGCCTAAATAGAGACTTCAGCTCTCATCATTATGAGAGATTAACAAGCAAATTGGTGCTTGGAAAATTGGCCAGTGATAAGGGAGCTTTTGTAAAGCTGTACAGGTCATCATGAGAGAATATGACTTCCGAGTGTAGGAGGAACTTGGTTGTGTAATGGAAGAAAACCAGTATTTGTTAAGCAGCTACTATGTTTTATGTTCTGTGTTAGAAATGTAATCTTTAGCACCATAAGAAGATGTTATTACCCTCATTTAAATTAATGGATACTCAGAGAT
Source organism: Chaetophractus vellerosus (assembly GCA_004027955.1). Taxonomy (NCBI): domain Eukaryota; kingdom Metazoa; phylum Chordata; class Mammalia; order Cingulata; family Chlamyphoridae; genus Chaetophractus; species Chaetophractus vellerosus. The sequence continues at coordinate 1,252 of PVKH010041160.1, forward strand.
GTTCATGTGACAGTACTAGAGAGGGGAGAGAGGCAACCTTTAAACTCAGTATCATCTCCTTAAAATCCTTTGCCATGTTGTTGAGGTCAGTAGACTCTTGAAAAAGAAGAACAAACCTAAGAAAAGGGAGACTATTGCCAGAAATAAAACTGTAAGGTACAGGAAAATACAACAGGAATAGGTAGTTCAAAAGTGAGAGATGAATGAAAAAATAAACACCCTGTAAGGTATAACCCCAGAAGCCCTGTTGAAGAGAAAAGCTTTTGCTGCTTTTCTTCCTTCTAAGCTCCCCTAGTTCTATGTGGCCACAATGAAGAATGAAGATGAGACCCTTACTTGTTTTCTCACCATCACTATCTTCAAAAATAAAACTAATGGTGCCTCTCCAGTATCTTTTTACTCTCACTTCAAGAGAACATGTTCTGATGATAGAAATTATATCCTGTTTTTAAAATATAGGCCATTTAAGTATCAGCATTATAAATTGATACTTTTGAATATTACCAAAAAAACAACTGGATCTGGCGCCCTCCCTGAATCTTGGAAGTACTCTGCATTTAAAACAAACCACTGAGGGGCACATCATGAAGCTCTACGTGACCAGGCCTGCTCATTTCTTTTAGAGGCCGAGGGACTTCTGCCATGTGCCTTGAAACAACCAAGATGAGGGAGAATGCTGTGCTAAAATATCAGTAAGGACTTTCTCAGCCTCCTGCTCCTCTGGGACTTTTGATAACCTGTGCTACTGTGGAAGATAATTTGTCTCACCACTTAAGAAAATAAACAAATAAGAAAAAAGAAGGATCAATGATATCCTAACACCACCACCCCCTTCCTGCCTTAATTTCTTTTTTAAAATATTAAAAAAAAATTTTAAAGGCCATGGGATTGGTCAGGGAATTTAAAAGTTGATTAGGTATAACGTTAATTCCCAAACTTCTTCATTGCCTTAAAGGGTTTTGTTTCTTTGTTTCCAAAATGAAATGACTTTTTCCAAAATGAATCTATTGTGACTTGGCATTTCTCATAGATTATTTCAGTCTTGCCTCAAAAAAGCTGATCACCCTTTATTCATCTCAAAGTAAAAGTCTTTACTAAGATTTTTAATGTTTAACATAATTCAATACTGTACAATGGAAAATTGATTTGACATTTTAAAGTACATAATGCCTAAGGCATGCCAATGACATAGATATGGGCCTTTATGGGCATTTTTCCTAATGAATGTGAGGTCCTATGCCCAAGCCGGAGGAAAAAAATCTTTCACCCATTCAGCTGCTACCCTGACAACGAAACCAAGCACGTTAGTGACCTAAGGGACCTGCTATTGTTTGACACCAAAAGGAATTGGAAACTTACTAAACATGGAGCAGGTGCAGGGAAACCTATCATTGTTCTCGCTAAAACATGGGTTCAGGTGGGAATCCCATTCCCTGAAAAGGCATATAATATATAAAAGTACATAATATCTGACAGTAGGTTAGAAAGCCAGGATAGGAAAAAACTCAGAAAGACACCAAAATAGAGGGAAAAAAGGGACAGCTGTACAACAATTTTGAGGAAATCATTCAAATCATTTAAGCCTCCTGGGCAGAACTCAGTTTGCTTGAGGATTTGGATATTTCAAATGAAAAAATAAAATGGGGAATGGGGACTGAGACTGAGTCACCCAGGTGCCTGCCATATTTCCCACATACATTTGCTGATATCTGCCTGGACTACATTTTTTCAAAAGATTTTTTTCATATATTATGGTGGTACTGAATTAGTAAGAATGGTTTAAGAGAGAAGACAAGCAAGTAGTGTTAATGTTAAGAGTAAAATCTTCAGGACCTAATGCTGCCCCTAGCTCTCCTTCCATCTTCCCAGCCCATTCACCTCTCCCCCTTCCTTATCCTCCTTTGGGATCTTATCGTTTTTGAAGTATTCTGTTGTTTCCACTCATACCTACAACTCCTGGCTTATAACATAAAATATTTTAATCATGTCAAGTAACTATTTAAGAATACAAATGAAAATAATTTCACAAGCTCATCTTAAGTACTGGGGGTTGGTGAGTCACTGCTCTTAGAAAGCCTCTGACACCCAGGGGATATTTTTTCAGGCAGGTGGTCACACTGGGAGATGAGTTCCTAGTGGGTAATGTACCTCATGGACCATGTTATGTTTGTTTCTCCTGGCTAGGTAAAATGCTATTTAAGTGGGCCCCCAATTGAGGTGAAAAGCTTTGAGTTCCGTGCTATTAGAAATGTCTCTCAATTCAGTGTTTTACAATTAACTAATTAATGCTCAAAACTCACCTGTGGCACTGTTAGTACTATTCCATCATTCTTCCTGAATTATAACCACATTAAGGCTTTTTGTGAAGTAATCAATACATGACAACACTGAAAATAAATCAAGGAATCAGTGTCTAAAGTACTTGGAACTGACTGCTAGACCGTCCCCCTGCTCCTTTACATGCAATTAAAATTCATGTACCCAGAATTTAAGGGTTTAGAACATCGTCATCTATATAGTAATATTACATAATGGGGCCATGAGGAGACAGAGAAGACAGAAAAGAATGATTATTAAAGAAAAACTTAAGATAAAATTTCTAGATAAGATGCATAATGTTCAGTTAAATTGGAATTTCAGATGAACAGTGTTTTGTTTGTTTGCTTGTTTGCTTGCATAAGTACGAAAATGTGCATGGGACATACAGTAAAAAGAAAATCATTGTTTATCTGAAATTCATATTTAACTGGGTGTTCTCTATTTTCACTTGCTAAATCTGGCAACCCTAACTCAGGACCTAGACGAGGAATTGGCAACCTTTCAGAAGTATGTTCCAGAAGGACTAGTCTTTTTCCTATAGCAAGACAGTGGGTACCCAAATCAGGTGCATATTCGGGGAAAGTACATGGAGATGATACTGTCCATTTCTCAGCTGAAAACCTGTGTCTCTCAGAAGGGAAGAGGCAAGAGTATATGAGGCAGCAATCACCAGCCAATGAAATTTAGTTAATACACAGTCTTTGCCCAAATGGAACTGTTTGTTGATTATGATATAGTCCTACAAAGAGTAGAAAAACTTTCAACTGCAAAATTATGAGAAGCAACTATTTTCCAGCCTAGAGTAACCCTTCAGGTTCAGCAAACGACCTTGCTCATTTAAATAACAGTGCTACTCAAAGGCCAGTGCTATACCTGTCAAATGTCTTTCACTACTCCGAAGTTCAGAATAGACTCCGAACATCTGATCAAGTCCATTTGATTATACTTTCTTAATCACCCCATTTCCTTTTACAGTCTCCACATTTTTTCTCCTTATCTCTAACCTCTCATCTGTGCCATCACAGTAGCCTCCTAGTCTCTAGATTTCCATTTTCTTTTCCTCTTTCCTCTTATCCATAGGCTACATAGAGCTATCAGAGCAGTATTTTAAAACACATCATCACCTTTATGTTTAAAAAACATCAACAGCTTCCCCACCACTTTGAGGTTCACCCACAAGAGCCATTCTGAAATGGTCTTATTCCCTACTACTCAGCCCCACCCACCCACCCAGGGTTCTGGATAGGAACTGGTACTCTAGCCACTTCTTCAAATGAAGCACTCCTACTCATCCTTCCAGAGCCAGTTCCAGGATTACCTCACCTGTGACCACTTTTTTGAAACCTGCAAAGTAACTGGTTATTCTCATTGCAACTTTGTGAGCATCCTATTCATCTTTCTACTACCAATGTTTAGCACGTAACAGGTAGTCAATAAACAGTGATACGATGGTTGTAATATTTTTATCCATTTCTTAATCAAGAGAAAAGGGAGAAAGAGTAAGAAAAAGCTCAAAACTTGAGATTCTAATGAAAAAAAAAAAAGAAAATCCCACAAAGTTATATAAAAAGTTCTTCATTTCTCTCCTGTATGTAATGTGATATGCTATACAATTTCATTTTATTTATTTCAATTTCTGCATTGAATCAGAGGTTTTATTTACCTATGAAGCACTTTCTCTTTACCCTGAAACTCGACAATATTACAGTAAATATTCCCAATAGTCAGAGAAAACTTAAATATTGTCAATTTGCAATTGAGAAGATCTTCATTATCAGAGAAAAATTTTACTAAGAACATTAAAAGTAAAATGGGGAGTAGGAAGGGCAGCATACTAGAGGAGCCTAGAGTCCCTGTGCATATGAAATATTCCAAATTAACAAGCTCAGTATTTTTCAGTTGAAAACCTTTCTACTCTGAGTTTATGGACTTGTCCATAACTTAGTGTGCTCTTACTAAACTATTCTTGGGCACCAGGCACATTGACAAAATGACTGGGGTTGACTAGGACATTTGTAATGGTCCTTCCAGTATGAAATTTCTAAGCTTCTATTTTTTATGACTACATAATTTACAGGTAATTTGAGCTTTTTATATAACCACAGAGATTATCAATGGACTAGGGAACATGCCCTTCATCAGCCTGAGCCACTTCATTTTTGTTCTTGTCCTAGCTTTCTGTTTCTGTCACCTTTCTCTGTGTGCCTGATACCCACCCCTCCATCTCATGAGATGGGAGTCTATATTTGCCGCAATAGCCAAAACCCAATAGAATCAGAGCTCTCTGGTCTATCCCTTCGTCTCTGCTGCCTTTGAGAATTTAGACATTTAAGAATATGGGGGTAAATGTTCATTTGGGGGAGAAGAATCCAAATATATAGGGGTATGCCTCAGGAATTCACTAATGAAATTTTTAAAGTGACCATTACTTTCTATCATTTCTTTAATTGTGCTTCCACTTATCCTAGACATTAACTTGCACTCTCAGGGACTCATCTTTAAAACGAAGAGGAAAATTATATTTTATGAAGAAACTTTCAACTTTAGTCAACTATGACTTCATGATTTTAAAAACAATCTGTCAGTCATTTACTGCTGATGATCATCAGGGAAAAAGTGAAAGTTTATTCATAGCTCAACAAGAATATTCTAAATGTATATACTTCCTGCGCTAGGCATGAATATATGATAGGCAGCATATTATTAATCAAGATGTTATAATGAGGAGTAAGAAAGAGGAATTTCTAGAACTTTAAATATAGTTAAGGTTAATATTATTTTGACGGTGACATTGTTTATGGTTAAATATCTTTAAATATTATTTTCACAAAATAGCATATTTGGAAAGCTAGGACTAATCTGCATGCAACATATATCTTTTTCTAATTAGATATTTAAGATGTGAAAAAATCTAATTTGGGGATACAAAGGCTTCCAAGTGCAAAATTTAAAAAAAATCTTGAAGTATGAAATGCTTAAAATATAAAGAATGGAAATATAAAACAAAAACCTACATAGCAGGCTAGGAGGATGAACAAGTTGGAAATAGTGCCTTTTTAATGTTTTATCAACCACACAATTACTTTGTAGTTCACAAAAATCTGAAACTGCATAAATCTTATTATCAAAGAATGGCTTCCTGCAAGTAAGCTAAGGAATTTAGGAATGATACATAACAAAGGTAAAAAGCATGTTTCTTTTTCAAGTGGGAGATATGGGTCAGGTGATAATGTTCTACTGCAATATCTTCACGGCTTCCCACCAAAGGCCTGATGTATATTTAATCACTTTATCTAATGGATGTGATTTCTCAAGTCACAGTTACCCATTAGGAAAGCTCCTACTCTGGTTCAGCTGAGCACTCTGATTACATTTCCTGACTTTGTGGTTTCAGAGAGCCAGAGCTGATGGAGAATCCCAGGGCTGTTCCATCTGCCTTTGCTATGAACACGAGAATTCAAGATTATCCTAGTCATTAGGCTCAGGGGCTGGGTAGAAAGAACCGCATGGATTCAGGGTGTCCATAGCTTTCAAGCCAGGGGCCCATAAGATTAACTTCAATTACCAGACAACAGCTTTCTTATTTTTCAAAATGCCTTATTCTTCCTGATCAGAAGCATGACAACAAGTCTCATTCTGGAGTTTTAAATAAGTACTGTGAAACAAATTATCAACATACATGATGCCACCTTCATATGCAAAATAATGCAATGAAATTTGAAAAGGTTCTTTTTTCTTCCAGTCTAGTGGGATATAATGTCTACTGTTGTAACATACCTTAGAAAAATACAAGAGGGTTATACGATATTATGACTACTATTCTGCCCTGTCCTCCTTCCATGGCATATTCTTAAGAAACATGCAGAATATTGAAACTATACTTGACTTCATTAAAAATAAACCTTATACTTCTAGAATGGTAAAAAAAATACTAACTTGGAATATTGGTAAGTTTTATTATATGTGAATAGGGTATCAGCTCTATGCAGCTCTTTTATTGAAAACTTAAAATAGCTAAATAGATACTGATTTGATGCACTTTTCAAAAAACTTTATTGTGGTAACATATATAACATAAAAGTTGCCATTTTAACCATCTTTCAATGTACAATTGAGTAGCTTTAATTACATTTACAATGTTGAGTATTTTATTCAACTAACAGCTGCTTGGTTGATTATGCTTTCATTAGCCATGAGACAAAAAAAATAAGCATATAAAATGTGATCTAAATAACAAGTAGAATTCAAAAGGTGAAACACTATGGCAAATTAATGATGGAAATAAATAATCAACCTAGATGAGAGCTAGAATCCAGAAAGAATGAAACCAAAATCAAATAATCCATTACTAAGGACCTTAAATCATGTACTGAAATATGGAAGTATTTAGGAAAGCAACCCTCACTCACAGAATATTCATCCCTAAATTGCAATATATGTGCTGCTTTTAAAAAACATCTTCATTAGAAGTTTAATGAATTGATTAAAAACTATTCTGCTTTAAAATGTGATTTTTGTCTTTATGTATTATGATTACAATAATCATAAAGAATGATACTTTCTTCCCACACAATTCTAAAAAGATACTGAGACCTTCCTATTAAATTTAAAAAAAAAAAAGGTGAAGGAATCCCAAATCAGAACCTATTACAAGAATGTGAAATAATTTCCACCTGACAAGAGTGCCCAGTTCTCAGTGCTGCTCTATTCTGTTGCGTCCATCAATTGAAATTTGGGGGTAATTTCTTTGCAAGTGAGATGGGCGATATCAGTGGTTTTCAAATGAGGAGTATTAGGGATTCTTTAGCCAATGAATTGTTTTCTCTAAACCAAGTTTTAAAATTCCCAAGGACTTTATCTATCTCCCCAATCTATATTTTCAATACACAAGAGATCCTGACAGTACAATGTGAAAAACAAAAACAAAAACAAAAAAAAAGCTTCTGTAACTGCTGACTACAGGGTAACCTTCCCTATCTTTGATCTAGCATAGAAGGCTTTTCTCTTCCTGGTGTTGACAACCTGTCTCTTCCCCTATTATCGTCTGGGTTCCAGAATTTTTTTTTTGTGAATCCTGCCTTCTCATGATGCTTCCTCTGTCTGAACAATTTCTCCTATCCTGATCGCCTGAGTACTTATCTATTGATTTCATCTCAACACTTCTTATGTGAAGAGGTCTGACCTCACCTCCTACCTTCCTTCAAATACAAATTCAACTCTTCATCAGCTTCCTTTTCCCCCATCATCCTGTTCCTTTGGGCTCCCAGGCATTCCCTAATGCAGATTTTTTCCTATAATGACACATTGCAGTAGTCAGTCCCCATGCCTGTCCCCCTCAACTAGACTCTAAGCTCCTTAGATAGGAAATTTGTCTTACTCATTGTCTCAGTTTCCTAGCTGCTATGACAAATAAACAATAGGTTAGCTAAAACAATAGGAACTTATTGCTCACAGTTGCAGAGGCCATAAGTCCAAATCATGGTGATGGCTAGAAGGCTTGCTTCCTCCCAAGGTCAGTAGTGTTTTGGCTGGCTGGGTTTCAAGCGTCAGGATGGTAGCCAGGCTCTCTACGATTGTCAAAACATAGGCTCCACCATCTTCAAGCACTGGGGTGGCAGGACTCACCCTGCACAATGCAGCAAAAGGTCCACCTCCTCCAAGTGCCGGGGCAGAAGGCATACTCCCCAAAACGCAGGGGTGAATCTACCTTTTCCACACACATGGGTGGGCCTGTTCTCTTGACCAGAAGAGATCTCTTCAGTCCCAAATACGACTTCCACGGTTCTACCCTTGAAGTCATTCTTCCTTCAATTAGTCCCTCATCTGTCCCTTTCTGTCCAGGCTGGCAGTGGTTCTGCTCAAACAGATTTTGCAAAAACCTTGGCTCTGCATGCAGTTCACAGGTGCCCAAACAATCAGACAACAGAACCTTCCATAGATTCTTCCTGCATAACTGTATTTCAAAAAAAACTTCCAGTGAAATTGCTGCCTGGATCCATATTCTGTTAAACCCTCACATGGAGCCCTATTCTCCAGGAACTCACTTTCCGGATAGCTCAGGGAGGCTGATAAAGCCACTTCTGACTCTGTTCTCAAAGCCCACTATCTGTATAGGCTCAGAATTTTCCAAACCATCAATTTCTGGTTTCTTTGTCCATAAGAGATCAGTTCTCAACTTACCCCTTTCATCTTGGATAAGCTACAGGGAGAAATCAAGTTGTAACTTCCTTTCTTAGCCTGGAAATTTCCTCAACCAAATTCATTGCTTTCAAGTTCTGCCTTCCATCCAACATCAGAACTGAATTTTGCCAAGCTCTCTGCCACTGTATAAAAAGGATCTCCTTTCTTCCAATTTCCAAGGGCACATTATCATTTCTTTCTAAATCCTCACCAGAAATGCCTTTAATGTTCATAATTCTACAACATACTGTTCATGATACAAGCCCTCATTCATTTTTGAGCCCTCACAATTCTTCCAGCCTCTACCCATTACCCAATTCCAAAGCCATTTCCACATTTTAGGCATTTGAAATAAAGAACCGCACTTTCTGATACCAAAAACTTTTCGTTTCCTGGCTCCTGAATCAAATATCAAGCAATGAGATGACTTAACCAACAGGAATTTATTGGCTCCCAGGTTTTAGGCTAGGAGAAGTGCAAAATCAAGAAGACATCAAGGCAATGCTTTCTCCCAGAAGACTAGCATTCTGGGGCTGGCTGCTGGTAATACTTGGTCCTTGGCTTTTCTTTCACAGGGCAATATCTATGGTGGCCTCTCCTGGTTTCTCCTCTTCCAGGTTCTGTTCACAGTTCAGCTTCTGGTTATTTCCTCTTTCTCTCTTCTTTCCCTATAAAGCCTTCAATAATACGATTAAGTCCCATCACCCTAACTGAAGTAACCTTATTAAAAGGTCCTAGTTACAATGGGTTTACACCCACAGGAGTGGATTAAGTTTAATAACATGTTTTTCTGGGGTACATAACTCCAAGCCACCTTAGACACTATTCTGTAAAGTATATCATCTATAAATAAAACATAAATTTATATCATCTATAAATTAAATATAATAATCAACATGGATATAACTAATCATTGCAATTAAAGATTTTCCTGAGAGATTTCTGAGAGATTTCTGAAAACTTATCATTATAACTTCTTCATAGTAATATCTTCTTAAGGTGGTTATTATTTCTTAGAGATGCATAATTTAGAAGGATGAACATTAATCTAGAAGCTTCAGAAATAGTATTCAATAGAACGGAGACTACATGCTGACCACAAGCCAACCAGGTCCAGAACTCTGAGGACCTGCAACTCCTATGCTACAACTCAATGGACTCAACCAGGACACCTAGTTGGGAGGTGACAATGGAAGACGGCTATGCAGGGGAATCCAGAGAAC
>PVKH010041161.1:0-10978 GCA_004027955.1 Chaetophractus vellerosus
TAATAGAGGTTACAAGCTCACAAGCATGCAGTCAAAGCTAAGGAAGAACAGTGTTCCTTTTGGGCCCTTGTGGAGCCTCTCAGACTGTGTTCATTAATCAATTGCCCTGCAGCCTTCTTTCTGCAGGCTTTGAGGCAGAATTTAGCGATTAAAGCAAGTTGATGCATTTTCCTCTCTCTCTCTCTTTTTTTATTTTGATGAAATAAGGGTCTTTAAAGAACACCTCTTCCAGACCACCCCTTCCTGTGAGGGGACCACAAATAGGCTTGTGGAGACTTATCTATTACTTCTCACTGCCTGACCCCCCCCAGGGGAGCTGAGACTGTGTTACTTAGCGTGGAGCTGTAAAATTGCTTGCTCCGCCCTTTCCTGAGCCTAGCGTCTGTGTCACAGTTAGGTAGATTAGCCGTGCACAGCATATTCGCCTCTCCCCTCAGCCCAGCACCACTTCCAGCCGGCTAATTCACTCCTGAAAACTGCTAGGGGGTCTTGGCAACCAAACCCACAGAAAGGAAACACCTCTCCACCCTTTGCCAGAACTTTCCCACTCTCAGAGTTTGTTCCCCACCTCACTGGTCTACAGGCGTGGACTCGGACTGCCCAGCCCCCTGCCCGGAGAACAGGGTTTAGCCACCTGTGTTTCCAGCTGGGGAGTAAAGACCTCACGATTTTATGTTGAGCAGTCCACCTCACAGTCCAGTTCCCTCCAGACCAATGCACCCAAGACCTTTGTTCCCCCAGGCACCCAGAAGAGACCACCTGGGCAGGCTCCCATCCCCAATCAGCCCCTCTGCTTGAGAGCCGGTGACTGTGCACCATCTTGCTCCTTAGTATTTCTTGAAGGGCAGGTTTCTTATTGACAAACACTCTTAATTTCTGTTTATCTGTGAATATTTTGAACTTTCCTTCATTTTTGAATGCCAGTTTTGCTGGATAGAGAATTCTTGGTCAGAATTTTTCTTTTTGCACCTTAATGATGTCATTCCACTGCTTTCTTGTTTCCATGGTTTCAGATGAGAATTCAGCACCTAATTTTATTGAGCTTCCCTTGCATGTGATGTATCTCTTTTCTCTTGCTGCTCTCAATATTCTCTCTTTGTCTTGAGCATTGGACAATTTGATATGTATATGTCTTGGGTAGCCCTGTTGGTATTTATACTTTTATCGGTGTGTGGCTCTTCCTGGACATCACTCACATGTCCTTCAAAAGCTTTGGGAAATTTTCAGACATTATTTCTTCTAACACTCCTTCTGCTCCATTTCCTTTCTCTTCTACCTCTGAGATGCTTATAATGCATATGTTTGTGCATTTCATGTTGTCATTCATTAAGTCCCTGTTGAATTTTTCTATCTTTTTATCTATCTCTTCAACTATCTGATTTCAGAGGTACTGTCTTTAACATTACTGATTCTTTCCTCTGCCTATTCAAATCTGCTCTTAAGTGCTTCCAATTTATTTGTGATTTCTTCCCTTTTGTCATTCATCACCATCAAGTCCATTATCCTTTCTGTATGTTTACAATTTTTTTATTATGTTCCCCCAGTGTCTTTTTAATATCTTTTATATATTCCTTCACTCTATTAAGTTGATTCATGATTTTGTTTGGATATCCTTCATTAGTTGTTACACGATCTACACCTCTTCCTGTTTTTTAGTTTGTTAGACTGGGCAATGTTTTCCTGTTTCATAGTATGCTTGTAATTTTTTGTTGTTCTCTAGGCATCTGTTTATCTTCATGGTCTTATTTGGCTAGTTAGCTTTTTTTTACTACTCTAGGGTTTTATTTTGTTGTTTCTTTGTGTGTCGTAAGGTTACTTTTTGATACTTGGTTCCTTTTATTCTATATCCTTGCAGTTGTCTGTGTTCCCTTGAAAAAAAACAAATATTAGGACCAAAGAAAATGAAAGAGGTAATAATACGTAAAAGGTAGAAAAGGAACCATACAAGAGCTAGGACGCTAAGTAATATGAGAAAAAAATCATTAACAATACAAAGGAATAAGAATAAAGAGAGGTGAAATAGAAAAAAATAAAGCAAGAAACAAAATAAAGAGAAAAAATAGAATGAATTAAAAGTCCAGACAGATGAGAAGAGAACAGAAGGAAGAAAAAAAGGGGGGGGGGGAGAGAGAGAAAAGTAAAAGTGAAGACCAAACCAGAAGTGATGCAATGATAGAAAAGCAATAAAATTCAGAACATTGAAAAATGAAAGAAGGAAAAGAAATAAAGTAGGTTGAAGAAATCAGTAAAAGGAAAAAAAATGAAACAAAGAAAAGGAAAAGAACAAACAAGAAATAAAAAGCAACAAAGAAGCCAGGAAAAACAGCAGGACTTTCTCAGGCTGCTGGTGCTCATCGATTAATCACTCTGCAGCCACCCTCTGCAGGTGATGTATCCAGTTTTAGCTGATAAAAAAAATCCAAATAAACATAAAACAGAACAACAGAAACTTAATCTGTAAGCTCCCTATCATGAGTTGCTGTGGTGGGCCTTATCTCTCTGGATCATTTCTCTTAGGAGGTGCCTGGACTCAAACCAGGTGTTTTCTACCTGCAAGGCAGGAATTCCCCCACTGAGCTACAGTGGCTCCGTAGGTTAGATAGGCTTCTGATAGCTTATCTGGCTCTTCCCGCCCGTTTACCTCAGGGGAGTTGGACTTCTGAAAGTTTTCAGGGGCCGGTCTAGTTAGGCGCCTGTCTCCACCCCCTGCCTGACCAAGTGCCTCTCTCCTAGGGCGGCTGGGTGTGACATTCTGCCTGAGCGTATCTCCCCACGTCCCTGGGGCCACCTCAGTGCTGGCTGGTATCCTCCCCAAGATTCAAAGGCGGCTCAGGTGGTCAAACCCACGGAAAGGAAACCACTCTCCACTCTTTGCTAGACCCCTCTTGCTTCCAGGGAACACTCCCTCCCACTTGGCTGGCTGGGGAGAGCCAGGGGGCCCACGGGGGCTATTTGCCTTAAGCGTGGGGCTTACCCACCCGCTGTTTCCAGCCACAGGGGCAAGTAACTCATGGTTTTCCCTTGGGCTCTTTGTCTCTTTGTCCCCCTCTTGGACGATGTCCCGCAGCCTCCTGCTCTGTGGATTCCCAAAACAGCTTCCTACGGTAGGTTTTTGTCCCTTCTCCACTGTTTTTCACAGGAGAGCTGAGCACTGCCTACCTACATCGACATCATCTGCCCATTAATTTTTAAATACATTATATTTTCCAATTTTATTCACTCCTGAGTAAAATCTTAATATTAGTAATATAAAAGTAATAATAATAACAATAATAAAATCTTAAAAATAATGGCTACTGTTAATTGATGTTTCATAACATGCCAGACAAATGTAAAGTAACAGTTACATACTAACCCCGTTTACATTTTACCATAATTCTAAAAACTACATGGCATTATTCCCATTTGAAAAATTGTATTTTATTGGGAGTCATATGTAGCTCAAGTAGTTCAGTGCCTGCTTCCCATGTATGAGGTCCCAGATTCCAAATCCAGTACTTTATATATATATATATATATATATATATATATGTACTTTATATATATATATATATATATATATATTACATAACCTAATTTTTAAATGAAAATCTATGACTAAAAAACTTATAACATTGGATTGGGTGTAGCTCAGTGGTTAGTACGTGCTTCACATTTACAAGGTCCTGGGTTCAATCCCTGGTAACTTCTAAAAAACAAACAATCCAACAAAAAAATAATACAACCGTCAAATAGTATTGAATGAAAAAATCAATTAAGCACTATTTCAATTAACATTGAATTAATTTCTAGGATAGAAATAGATAAATCCCAAAAATGAAAGGTGTTTATAAAACAGCAAGAATTTATCAGTATTGTAATGATTTTGTTCAGCTCTGAGAACCAACATCTGCAGTTCTGAGAAATATAATATTGAACAATGAGTTACTCTGTTTTCATTTCAAGCATAGTAATTGACATTAAACTGTATTTTCCTGAAGGCCAAGTATTTATGAGTTTTCTTTGGAGGCCGTGTGAGTGCTTTCTCTAACAAAGAGAAACCCATGTGTCATTGGATCTCTTTTCACCGCTTCCCAGAATTTGATGAGCCTCTGTACAACAAAAGAAGATCAGGGCCTTGAATAGGCCATAATACTCAGAATAGATAGTCAGAGAGAGGGAAAAGTCCATTTACTTTTTCAAGGAAAAACTGTTATCTAAGTCAGGATCTGGCCTGGACTATAGCTTAAAGAGGGAGTTAGTTTCAAGCTGCAGCCTGGCAGCTATTTGAAAGATTCACAATATTGGATCGACAAATTTTTTTCTCTCCTGTCACACCAGTGTTTGTGAAGTGTTTTGCTTCATGAGTGATGATGCCAAAGATGAACAATGAACAGAGAATAGAGAAAGGGATGAAAAGACCGTGTTGGAAGAGGGAAAAGAGCAGACCTTCATCGTTCTCTCGTATCCTCCGCTTTGTGAGTTATAGATCACTGTCAATCAACAGAGAAGTAGGACAGGTGGGACACAAAAGACCTCATTTAAATAGTGTTCAGAATGTTACAAGGATTTATAGTCAGCAAGAGGTAAAGAGATTCCCTGTCACAGCTACTAAAACACTTGGCTCTCTGTTTCATACAAGATTATGCTGGATGGTATGTATGAATGCCAACAAATTCTATGCTTAAAGAGCATTAACTTGCCAGCAGAATAAATACAAGACACACTGTTTTCGATGAGACAAATTATTTGTCAGATTGTTTCAAGAAAATTGTCTTTTTTTTTCATTTTCTTTTCAAGCTACTGCCTGAACCTAAAGAATAGAAACTCTATGTGGTTTACTTTCCTGGAAGATAATTTAAAATAAATTAAAAATTGTTTCAAAATCTTCTATTTCAAAATGAAAATGCAAGACTTACCAAAGTTTACATTATGTCAAAATTATTCTTCTCAAAAAGATAAATCTAACTCATTCCAAATAATTTGTGGGATTTCATACTCAAGTTTCTCAAAGTTTAATGAGGGTGTTTCTATTCTGAGAATACCGATGGCATCATCCTGAAGTTCACAGTAACTGTGAGGGCAACCATGGTGAAAAGTTAACAACAGCGATTGTTTCTTAAAGAACCTGACATGTGATTTCTGCTCAGCAAATCTCTGCAAACAGGGCTCCCTGTGGCAGCTGCCAAACAGGGGTTTGGGTATGGGGAAGTGAGGAGAGGCGTGGTGGCGGACTTGAGGGCAGAACCAACGAGGCCAAGTGGACAGGGTATGATTCAGTTCTGAACCCTTCAGCAGAGACATTGGCCAATACTGAAGAAGCATTACTACGCATATCTTAAAATTTCCCACTACATGTCAGTCCCAACAAGACACGGACTGTATTTATTTTGCCCATTTTATATTCTATGTTGGATGCAAGTAAAGCACCAGGGTGAATGCACTCAATGTCAAGCAAAGCTGATCATATGCCTTCATGGATGTAATAAAAATTTAAATGCAGCTATCATAAGTATTCGATAAATGTGGTTTTCCTACTTTATTGTCATGCTTTGAACTGTGAATGTGTAGGAGCTAAACACTTACCCGATCTGGCATCTGCTAAACCCTTAGAATTTTTCGTGATTGGTTGGGTTCTCATGCTATTCCATGGGAAACACTGTCTCTGATTTTTTTCAACACTATTTGTAATGGTGTGCAGATGATATGTAGGATGAATTTTATTGAGAATATACAGTCAAATAGGTGTCTAAATGGGAAAAAGTTCTTCCTCATGTATATTCTAGTTAAGGACATTTGAATGTTAGCTGTTGTTTTAAGTTAAAACTTTTTTTTCAGTTTGTTTCCTGTGTTGCTTTATTATTATTATTTTATAAAAAGAAGACAATCTTCTTCCCACACTCAGCTGCAACCTTCTGGGGAATATCAGCAATTCCCTAAACTGCACACAAATTTAGGACAATGTAAACCACACGCCAGTGCCTCCTGTGTTTTCCTGTTATTTTGTAATGAGCTCTGTTTTGAGCAGGAGCACGTGGAATGAAGAGCAGCCAGGCTCCTGAGGTGTCTCTGAAGACCAAATGCGGCTAAGCCAGCCTCAAACGCCCTCCAGCCTGTTTACCATTGTCCCCGTTCTCACACATGCTCACAAAGTCTAATACCTGACCTTCCAACTCAGAGGGTTTTAGTTAAATCTAAGAGAGATCACATGTTTTTGTTTTTTTTTTTTAGAAATTAAGTCCTAGTCATGCTGTGTCCAAAATTACAATAAACCTTACAAATGTATTTTGGCTAGGTGTATGAAGACTGTGGTTAATTGCACATAACATTTCTGTAATCATTTTATTTCTGTGTTCTACCTCAGTATAGCTATATAATGATTAAGAGCAAAGAATATAAATCATGTTTTAGTATTGGAATGGAAGTAAACCCTGAAATACACGCCTGGATATCTAACACTCTTCCTGCAATGTCGTCCCTGACAATTAAATTAACTCCCTAAATTTGTAGAGGCTCACCTTGTTAAAGGATAGTTCTGTGGGAGATGTCTTAGCCAAGAGTGAAAATGCAGGCAAACCCCTGGGGAAAAAGAAGTTCATATTTATGTTATTGTTTTGTAAACCCGATGAAGAAGAAAGAAGAAGATGCCTGATTTTAGAATAGCTAGCTTACAGTGATGATAAAAGTTTAACATATTTATAGAAAAAAATTTAAATAAGAGCAACTCTGTAATGCTCTAAGGAAGGAATGCAGAATAAATAGGATAGTAACTCCTTACTGAGCAGTCACTACATGGCAGGACTCTGACAAACAAGTCGATGGTGGCCTGAAAGCAGTGGCATCATTATACTTTTAGCTAAATCCACTTAGTATCAACTAGCTCATGATTCTTCATAGTCACTAACTCATTGAAAAGAAAGCATTTTTTCCTGATTTTCTTCCCTGTTGCTTCCCCACAAAGTAGGTTGTCAACCAATATTGGAAATATCATCCAAAGCAGAATGAAGCTCTTAAAGACAGAAACTACAAAAGATCAAATATATGAATATAATTTTAAAGAAGAATTGTATGCCATATTACATTTCTACTCTCAAGGTAATACTAGCTCCCACTTTTAAAATGCTTACTACAGTAAGATGTGAACATTATAAAGTTGTTCTTTTCACCCCCATTTCATACATTGAAATCTGATCTTAGGCTGCTCAGGTTTCTCAAGTTACACGGCTAATAAGTCTTAGAATAATTTCTTTATTTTATTTTATTTTATTTTTATTTATTTTTATTTTATTTATTATACATCCCCCCCCTTCTGCTTGTTCTTGCTGTGTTCATTTTTCTTTGCGTTCCTCTGTGTCTGCTTGTCTCGCCCCGCTGGGGTGACCCGCCGAGTCAGCTCACCGGTGCAGTGGCCCACCTGCTCGTGGGGGCTCGCCCTTGCCCGTGGGGGCTCGCTTTTTCCCACGGGGACTTGCCTTTTTGTCCGTGGGGGCTTGCCTTTGCCTACAGGTCTTGTCTTTGCCTGTGGCAGTGTGCCCCGCCCGCATTGGCTTGTCTTCTCGAGGTGGTCTGCCCATTCAAGGAGGCCCGAGGGATGGAACCCGGGGCCTCCCATGTGGTAAACCGGTGCCCTGCCAACTGGGCTGCAGCCAGCCCCAGAATAATTTCTTGAATCCAGTAAATATGACTCCAAAATCCACCTTCTTAACTATCAGGTTATGCTGCTATCTTAAATTGATCGACAGTAAGCTTATGAACTAAAAGTAAATAAGCAGATTGATAAGCATAGTTATTGATAATTATTGAAAATTTTAAATTTGTGAGATATATTTCCAAAACTGTTTTGGTTATGATTCTTTGATCCTTTGGGAAACAAGAACATGATGAAAGGTGCTTTCTAGTTTTTAAAAGGCATTGAATTTTGAGAGCATATTTGGATGTGCATTCAACTTTCATAAAGCTATTTCAAACTCAAGCTTCTGTGCATGAGGGAATGCTACCAAATAAAATTTGGAAGAAAATTAGATACTGTGGCAGTTTGAGATTATGAATCCCAAAAATGGAAAGACTGTGTTTGCAAACTAATCTATTCTTCTGGATGTGCTACCCTTTGCTTGCATTAAATTCAGCTGAGGTGTCTTTGATTAGGTCACCTGTTACAATTGCTTAAAGGGCTTTTTTTTTTTAACAAGTCAATTTTATTGACACATATTAATAAAGCAGAAATCCATCCAAAGTGTCCAACAATGGTATTCAGGGTAATCACATTTTTGTGAATTCATCACTTCAGTCATTCTTTTAGCACTTTCATTATTCCAATAATAATCACAATAAACAACAAGCAAAGCTCATACCCTCTCAGTCTCTCCATGCTTCTCTTGCCATACATAGCTCCTACTCTGTTTCCTTCTTTCTAGTATATTGGAATTTATATTTCGTAAAATAATCTTATATATGCAATATCACCCATATTTGTGTTTTGCATGATGTTTTGGTATATTATAGAGTCCCATGATATAGTTTTCAGCTTTCCTTCTAACAATATACATGATCTTAGACTTTCCCTTTCAACCACTGTCATACCCGTATAATAGCTCTGCTAGTTACAAACACCATGATAGGCTTTCATCATTTATATTCATTTCCAAAGATTTACAAACAACTGTTTTACCAATTCTGCACAGATCAACCTCTATGAACGCTTTCTGAGTTGACCACATCAGTAAGGCGTGACTCAGGTTGATATAGACGGACACTCACTCACACAGGCACATAGGAGGAGAAAGCTCTGTCATTTTTCATCTGATCATGTTACAGAAACCCTGGGGACATAAGTCATTTTGTCTGATAGCGTACAGCTGAGATTGGCAAGAGCCGCCAAGACCGATCTAGGAAGCCCTATGCCAGCAAGCAGCTCATAGAGGCAGAGCAGCTGAGCCTCAAGAGGAAGAGGGAGCCGAGGGGAGGGGAAGACAGAGACCAGCGAGAGCTCAGCAGCTAGCTTGCTTCAACACGTGGCAACTAATTTTGGTGAGAAAGCAACCTTGAGTTGGACTTTTCACAGTTTTGTAACTGTAAGCTTTTACCCCAAATAAATACCCTTTATAAAGCCAACAGATTTCTGGTACTTTGCATTGGCAGCCTCTTTGGCAGATTAATACAGATACCTACCAGTTACACATAAATTTCATCAATATAGTTAATCACTTCTCAAACTGGCCTTCAGAACATATGAGGAACGACAGGGGAGGAGGACACCTGGGGTACACAAAAGTAAAGTATGTCAAGTCCATTCAGTTCCTATGTTGTACCACCACACTTTTCTCCTTATAACTATTCACACTGAAGAAGTAAAGCGAATCCAGTAATAGTTTTGGGGGGAAGTGAGCTATTATCAAATTTTACATCTTCAACAAATATTCATACAGATGCGTAACAAAGTAAACCAGATTGATCTACTGGCAATTTAAAACTTTGTCCTTAAATTCCTTAGTCATATAAAAATCGCCAAAATATTGGCATTGAAAATGTTCCTGGTAGGAGGTTTCAAGAAACCTAAGGTAAGCCTGGCATGGATTAGAAAAAAAGGTGCAAGTTTGGGGGATGTAAAGTGATGTTGGCTGGGGCCAGGGGCCAACATTTAAAAAGCTAAAAGCAAGAATGCAGAGAAAATAAATTGGGTCTCCAGATGGCGGTTTCTCCATCTTCTAAATTATGTCATATGTTTATATGTTTATATAGGTCTATTAAGCAATAATATTTCTATTTATAAATAGCTTCTGTTTGAGTGGTAAAATTTATAATATCCTGAAAATAATTTAAAGGAAGTTTGATAATACTGCACATGTAATTTCTCTACCTGTGCTATTGATGGTTGCAACAAAAAGGAAAATTTGAAAACAAGAACATTAAAAGAACAGCAGCTCATTTACATAGAATCTCTGAATTGTTCAAGTCAATTTTCTTTTGCCTTTTGGCAACTGTTTTTCATCAGCTTCAGACATAGACAGCATTTCTATTGGCTACTATAGCTCTCTAGCAGCTGAAGATACAGCATGACTCCAAAGACTAATAGCGGCCTTGGATAAATCACCTTTATTCCCTGCATAAGGCAAAGCTATTCTACTAATGGATCACAAAGAGGGGAGGGACATGACACAAATGTTAGTCTAAATTGAATATGGTGATCACCACTAGTTCTTCAGACTTCCCTGTTAATGCCTAAGTAAACTGTTCAACAGATTGGGATATCAGACATTATTTTTATGTTCAAAATGGATGTTTTTAAATGGCTTCATTTAAATTTTGGAACCCATAATATTTGAGTTCCAAAATCCCTATTAAAGATATCTTTGCTTATACTTTCCTTGACTTAAGATTTTTAATAGTATTTCTGAACAGATCATCTCATTTAGAAGTCATTATTGATTGCAAAATAAAAACCCAGTAGACACACATGCACATATACTTGGAAAGCAATTCCAGAAGCCCAAACAATGCCTTGTGGAATATAAATGACATTCCTTAAAATTGCTTATGTATACAGGCATAAAAGTGCACTTAGTAGATGTAATTATAGCGTTTACAACAGTCTAATTAAACAACACATCCATCATATATATTGTCTCCTTTGCTGAGAATTGTATAAATCAATTTGAAGGAAAGCAGGCAGTGAGTTGCTCCATCCTCACCACCTACTGATACTAACTGTAAACAAGCAACTGCTGAAGGCAGGAAAAAAAAAACTTTCACATCAGAAAGTGATAGATGATATGATTTCCTAATTTCAGTACTTCTTGGCTCAAACCAAAAAATCTATATGTGCATTGTAATCATTGTACTTTATTTCTTTGGCACTGAAATTTATCCTGTGTTGTCAGTCAACACCATTATTTTCCTATTTAGAGAGAAAATAAAGATGGTTTTCCCAAATGATAAAGTATGGAATATATTGAATGGTTGTGTGTGACTGATAAAATATTTTTTTTTCTGCTTTTTGTCT
>PVKH010041162.1:0-10975 GCA_004027955.1 Chaetophractus vellerosus
GCGGGCGACCTGCCCTGCCCGTGGCGGCTTTTGCCCTGTCCGTGGCAGCTTTTTGCCCTGCCCACGGCAGCTCTGGCCCGCCCATGGCGGCTTGCCATTCTCAAGGCGGTCTGCCCGCTAGGAGAGGTCCCCGGGAACCGAACCCAGGGCCTCCCATGTGGTTTCCCAGCGAGCTCTTTATCCACTGAGCTATCTAGCCAGGCCCTATAGTTAACTGATTTTTGATAAGCCTATCAATTGCACTTTTCTAGGACAAAACAACCTTTTCAACAAATGGTACTGGGAAAACTAGATATACATAACCAAAGGAATGAAAGAAGACCCCTGTCTCACTCCTTATACAAGAATCAACTCAGGGGGCTGGCTGTAGCCCAGTGGGTAGGGTGCCAGTACACCACATGGGAGGTCCCGGGTTTGGTTCCCGGGGGCCTCTCCGAGCGGGGCAGACCGCCTTGAGGGGGCAAGCCGTCATGGGTGGGGCAGAGCCACCGTGGGCAGGGCAAAAAGCTGCCACGGGCAGGGCAAAGCCGCCACGGGCAAGGCAAGTTGCCCACGAGCAGAACGGAGCTGCCCGCGAGCAGAGAAGAGTAGCCCACCAGTGGGGCAAGCCGCCCACGAGTGGGCAAGGCCACCGCTCACCGATGAGCTGACTCGGCGCATCCCTGCAGCAGGGGGAGACAAAGCAGACACAGAAGAATGCAAAAATGAACACAGCAAGAACAAGCAGAAAGGAGGGGCTGTATGTAAAAAATTTTTTTTAAATAAAGAACATATACTATTAAAAAAAAAAAAAGAATCAACTCAAAATTGATCAAAGACCCTAACATAAAAGCCAGGACCATAAAACTCCTAGAAAATAATGCAGGGAAACATCTTCAAAACCTTGTAATATGTGGGGGTCTCTTAAACCTTACACTGAAAGCATGGGCAACAAAAGAAAAAAAATAGATAAATGGGACCTCATCAAAATTAAACACTTTTGCAGCTCAAAGGACTTTGTGGAAAGAGTAAAATGGCAGCCTACTCAAAGGGAGAAAATATTTGGAAATCACACATCCAACAAAGGTCTAATATCCATGGCATATAAAGAGATCTTACAACTCAACAATAAAAAGACAAATGACCCAATGAAAAATGGGCAAAAGACCTGAATAGACATTTTTCTAAAGAATATAAATGGCAAAACAAAAATGTTCTATATCACTGGCTATTAGGGAAATGCAAATCAAAGTTACAATAAGATACTAGGATTGCCACTATTAAAAACAGAAAACGGGGCCAGCTCGATAGCCCAGTGGATAGGGCGCTGGCATACTACATGGGAGGCCCCGGGTTCGATTCCCGGGGACCTCTCCTAGCGGGCAGACTGCCTTGAGAATGGCAAGCCGCCATGGGCAGGGCAAGAAGCTGCCACGGACATGGCAAGAGCCGCCACGGGCAGGGCAGGTTGCCCGCGGATGGAGCGCAGCCAGCCACCCGCGAACTGAAAGCCGGCCGTGAACGGACGCAGAGACCGCCCACAAGCAGGGAAAGCCACGCCTGCGCAGTGACCACTCTCGGCGCGTCACCGCAGCGGGGGGAAGGGGAGATATGTAATAAAATAAATAAATCTTAAAAAAATAAATAAATAAAATAAAAATAAAAAAAATAAAAACAGAAAACTACAAGTGTTGGAGAGGCTGTGAAGAGATAGGAATGCTTATTCACTGTTGGTGGGAACGTAGAATGGTATAGTCTCCATGGATGTCTGTTTGGAAGTTCCTAAGGAAGTTATAGAGCTACCACGTGACCTGGCAATACCATTACTAGGTATATACCCAGAAGACCTGAGAGCAGAGACACAAACAGACATTTGTACACTGATGTTCATAGCTGCATTATTCACAATTGTGAAAAGATGGAAACAACCCAGGTGTCCGTCAGCTGACTAATAGATCAGCAAACTGTGGTACATACACACGATGGAATAGTATTTAGCTGTAAGAAGAAATGAAGTCATGAAGCATATGACAACATGGATGAACCTGGAGGACATCATGTTGAGTGAAGCAAGCCAAGCACAAAATGACAAATATTGTATGATTTTGCTATCATGGTCTAAATATAAAGAGCAATAGCTAGAATAAAAATCACAGGGGCTGGCTGTATAGCCCAGAGGATAAGGGCACTGGTACACCACATGGGAGGCCCCAGGTTCAGTTCCCGGGGACCTCTCCGAGCAGGCAGACAGCCTTGAGAAAGGCAAGCTGCCGTGGGCGGGGCAAAGCTGCCGTGGGCAAGGCAAAAAGCCGCCACGGGCAGGGCGGAGCCGCCACGGGCATGGCAAGTCACCGGTGAAACACGGAGCTGCTGCCCGTGAATCACGGAGCTGAGCATCCCGCAAAACACGAAGCGAAGCCGCCCGTGAAACGGAATGGAGTCACCCACAAGCGGGGCAAGCCGCCTGCGTGGAGGGCCGACTCGGCGCGTCGCCGCAAAGATGGGGGGAGACAAGAAGCAGACATAGAAGAACACAGAAGAATGGACACACAGCAAGAGCAAGCAGAAAGAGGGGGGGTATGTAACAAAGAAAATAATAATAATCATCAAAGACTAGAATATGGTTAGAGAATGGAAAGCTGAGGTTTAATCTGTGCAGAATTGGTGAAAAAAAAGGTGTTTGTAAATGTTTGGAAATGAATAGAAGTGGTGAAAGCACATAATAGGATTTGTAATTAGTAGCACTAACATACAGGTAGGATAGTGGTTTGTTTTTTGTTGCTTTTTTCTTTTTTTTAGAGTAATGAAAATGGTCTAACACTGATTGAAGTGATGAATGCACAAGCTGTGATTATAACAAATGCCATTTAGATAAATTGAATGGTTTATGGACAAAATGAATAATAGGTTGGTGTGGCAGTTTGATATTGTTTATGAATTTCAAAAATAGATATTGGATTGTGTTTGTAAACTGGTCTGTTCCTCTGGGCATATTGGATTGCATTATATTCAGAAGTTCCACTTTTACTTGATTAAATTATGAAAAGGGCTTTGATTTGGCCACATCAATAGGACGTTGAGTCCCTGCCCCCTTGGTGGGTGGGGACAAACAAAGAAAACAACACAGCAGAGGAGAGAGATTTTAGTTTTGATGCTGGAGCCCTGGGAAGTAAATACACAGGGAAGAGCACAGAGGAAGAGAGACAGCTCATTAGACACTGCAGAGGTCCCGAGAAGAGAGATGAGCTTGACAGCCTACAGCTGCAGCTAAGCCCGGGAAGAAACGAGCTCTGGGGAGAGAGAAAAGCCTTCCAGCCAACAGCTGAGATAGGAAGAAGCTGGGACCATGGAGCCTTAGGAGGGAGAGGAAGACCAAACACTCACAGAGACCAGCAGCCATCTTGCTCCAACACGTGGCAGCAGTCTTTGGTAAAGGAAGTAACTTACTCATTAAGGCCTTGTGACTGTAAGCTTCTACCCCAAATAAATACCCTTTATTTATTTATTTTTTTAAGATTTATTTTTTATTTATTTATTACATATCCCCCCCCTTCTGCTTGCTCTTGCTGTGTGTCCATTCTTCTGTGTTTTTCTATGTTCGCTCCTTGTCTCCCCCCGTCTTTTGCGGCGACGCACCGAGTCAGCCCTCCGCGGCGGCGGCTCGCTCCGTTCATGGGTGGCTCCATTCCGTTTTCACGGGCGGCTCCGCTCCATGTTTTTTGCGGGCAGCAGTCATCCATGTTTTTGCGGGCTGCCGGCTTCCGCTTTGCAGGCAGCAGCTCCGCTTTTCACGGGTGATTTTGCCATGCCAGTGGGGGCTCCGCCCTGCCCGTGGCGGCTTTTTGCCTTGCCCACGGAGGCTCTGCCCCGCCCATGGTGGCTTGCCTTTCTCAAGGCCGTCTGCCCGCTCGGAGAGGTCCCCGGGAACCGAACCCGGGGCCTCCCATGTGGTACCCCAGCGCACTCTTTATCCACTGAGCTATCTAGCCGGGCCCTAAATACCCTTTATAAAAGCCAACAGATTTCTGGTACTTTGCATCAGCACCTCTTTGGCTGAATAATATAGGTGGATTGGGGTAAAAATACACCAAATATAAGACATGGCCTATAATTAGCAGTAATTCATTGATGATGCTCTTTCTTAATTTATTACAAATGTTTGACAACAATGCAATGTATTAGTGGTGAGGTGATATATGGGAGCCCTGTATGATGTTACGCATGTTTGTTTTGTAAGTTCACAACTTTTACTATACACTTACTGTTTATGTATGTTCATGTATGAATGTTATACGTCAATTAAAAAAGTTTAAATAAAAAAATAATACATTTATCTCCCACAGAAGTATGGTTTAGGTGCATTTTTGCCCAGAAACCACCTCACTATAACCCCTGTATTAGTGACATACTTTTATTATAGCTCCTGAAAGAATTTTCTTATATTTGTATTATTAACGAAAGTCCTTGGCCACCCCAGAGTTCACTGGATTATACAGTCCCCATTTTATCCTCTAGTTTTCTTTCTAGCATCATGTATGACCCAAAACTTCCCCTTTCAACCACGTTCACATACATACATCAGCACTATTAATTACACTCACATTGCTGTACCACCATCACCTCCATCCATTTCAACCTAAATATACCTGCTGCACAGATTAAGCATTGGCTCAACTTTCTCTGCTTCCATTCTATCACCTGCTAACGTAACTTCCATACTCTACCACCACAAGTCTGCTCACTATACTTAGTTCATATCAGTGAGATCATGCAATATTTATCCTTTTGTGTCTGGCTTATTTCACTCAACAACTTGAGGTTCATCCATGTTGTCACATGTGTCAATACTTTATTTCTTCCTACAGCTGAATAATATTCCATCATATGTATATACAACACTTTGTTTATCCATTCATCTGTTGATGGGCACTTGGGTTGCTTCTATCTTTGGTCAATTGTGAATAATGCCACTATAAACTTTGTGTGCATATCTGTTTGTGTCCCTCCTTTCAATTCGTCTGGGTATATACCTAGTAGCAGGATTGCTGGATCATACATATTCATTAAATATATTTCTCAGAGACTTAAATCTTTGGATTGTTCATATGCTGGTTGAGCCCTGAAACCCAGAGTTGCAGCCAACTCCTACCCTCCAGTTCTTTGGGCTTGCCCTGGACAACTAACAAAACGATGATGGACAGGTCCCATCCCAAAAACAAGAAGCACCTTCAATTGCAAGAAAAACAAGTCCTTTCCTCTGCCTCATAATATCTAATTTTCCTCTCAGCCTGAAGGAGTCAGAGTGAACATCATCCCAAATCCCTCAAGATTGAAGAATGAACAAAACTAAGGTGAGACTATAAACAAGGCTCAAAACAGATTATTATAGTTACTATCTTATGTTAATGGAGTAACTTCTAATATTGATATAAAAATGAAAGAGTACATAAAATTATTTGAAGTAAATTGTTGACTCTTGCTATACGTGCATTAGTCCTGTATTTGAAACTAGATTTTTAAGTGTCCTGAGAGGTAGGCATGCAATAAACACAAATGTCTTTATACCCTTGACACTGAGCAGCTTAGTGCTGAGCACATATTGAGTGTTCACCACGCCTGTTGGGTGGGGGGACTGGATGCTGGAGGAAGAACCAAAAAGCCTTTTCAGAGGTTTCTAGACTAAGAAATTTTTGGCCGTGGGACGACTCTCATTAGGGCAAGAACTTTTCAAAGAAATTCAGAAATCCTGGAGTATTGGAGGCATATCACAATACCAAAGAGGCCAAGCAGGAAACATAAATGTGTAAATGAATAGGCAGGATATAGATATAGGAGAAATGGGTCCTGGGTCTGAATGGAAAACATCTTCCCTCTTTTAAATTTCAAGCTAAAACAAAACAACCAAACACTCCACGCAAACAGCCTACATATAGAGTAGAAGACTAGGTCCAACGATGAATAACGAGTTTCTGGTCCTTAGTTGAAAGTGGTCACTAATTCATCTCTGCAGGCAAAATGCACCTGTAAAGGCAGTTCTGGAAAGCCAAGCCTTGGATAGACCTCAAGAAGTGAGCCTCATTCATATGCCTTCCTTGAAGGCAGTGTTTACAATCTCTTGCCTGCACACCACAGGCATCCCTGCACTGCTCCCACAATGGCATTTAAAGATACTGCCACATTGGCCTTTTCCTGCCACATCAGACGTGGTCCTCTTAACCTCTACTTACTGATCACCTGTAACATCAATACCTGTAACATCAAAGCTCCCCATTTCAAAGCTTAACTAACTCCAGCTGCCCTAACCTCTTATGTGCTTTTCAGGTATGTAACCAGTACAGATAAGGAGTTGGTGAAGATTCCTCTCTCCTGGCCACTCTTTCTCATAAAGTGCCGTTTGTGTATAAGGACTCGGTTTTCTGGAGATTAAGACCATTGTATTAAATTAGAGAACTGAGGCATCAGCCTAGCATAGGGAGTAGAGAGTGGAAAGAAAATGGGAACGGAGACAATGCCTGTGACCATGGCGCCTTTAGTCCCAGACTAACTTTCACAGATAACCAGACGCCCTCATCTATAGAATGAATTACTACAATTTTCCCCAAGATAGATAAAAGGTCTTTGACACTACAGCTCCTTGGAAACAGAAGGGCTTTGTGATGCAATCCAGTGGCCTGGTTCCATCATCTGTGAGGTGGAGATGACAAGGCGTAGCACTGGGAATCATTAGGCACCAGGATCCTGGGCGCCTAGATATAGGGATGGCTGGTCTCCTCATGCTAATGAGGTTTAGACCATGTTGAGCCCTACTTTTATTTTGTGGGATGTTGGGTATCCCTTATATACCTATGGCTCCATCTTCATCATTATCCTAATTATTTGGCAAGTGAAAAGGAGACATCATGGATTAAAGTTAGAACCTACCAGGAGCAGCTGCCGGGTACGGAAACACTACAACCAAGACTAAACTGATTAAGTCTTACACAAAAAACTTTTAAATCCCCAGTTTCTCTCCTTATCACCCCCTGTAAATTTTTAATTTTTACGAGGTACTGGGGATTGAATGTAGGACCTCATACATGGGAAGCAGGTGCTCAACCACTGAGCTACATCTGCTCCCTGCACCCTGCAATTTGTTTTAGTGTACATTCAGTTTGTCTTGAATAGTGCTTTTCTTCTCAGAGCCTAGAAATAATTCCTTACCAGGCCCTCCTTGCAGTTTACTCTAATTGAAAAGCCAAGAATCTCTCTACCTGGTTGGGTTAAGGTGGAGTATGGCAGAGGATACAGAGTATATCTCAGAGGCCCTCAGATGACCTCCCAGTTTGTGTGATTTTTCTGGCTGGTGCTTCTTTAAGAACTTAGTAAGCTGAAGTCCTTTGGTGATTGGAAATACCCATACTTTAATCTCTTCTCATCCTTTCTCATCCTGATCCTTCCTCAAAACTGTTACTGAAAATATAGTGGGAGGTATGGAGTATGGAGTATGGAAGAGCCTCAAAGTGAGTCCTAAATCAGCACAGAAAGGAAATGAGGTGAAAAAGGTGAAGTGGGGAAAGGAAGATAGGAGAGTACATAAAATACATAAAGATATATAGAAAGGGATTTGGAAATATTTATGGATTTTATCTCATTTTGGATGTGAAAAAGAAAATGTCCCAGCTTCACGTTCTAACTTTTTTGTCTTTAAGAGTCATCAAAAAGTCAGACAAAGGGCTAAAGATGGAGCCTCAAGAGGTAAAGTTCCCATCTCTCCTCACACTCTGCTCCACTGTGGGTGAGGTTCCCATGAATCTTGACCTGTATGATTCTTGAGTGCCCAAGAGGCAGGTCCTCTAATTACCAAAGGCTTCAATTCCCAAAATGACAACTTCTCACATCCTTCCCTGAATGGAATATCAGAGCCTGGGAATATTCTAAATTTCTCTGCCTTAACCCCCTAGGATTGAAGAGATGAGGAAGCAGGCAGAAATTCTTAAATGTGTCATTTACTAGTTTTAGGATCCTGTGGAAGTCACTGCATCTCAATCTTATTATCCACAAAATAGGCATAAAATTAACAATACTGCTTCAGGCGGTGGATGTGAGATCAAATGAAACCAGGACTGAGACAACACATTGTAAATGTTTAAGTTGTACACAGGCTTGCTGTAGAGCTCTGGCTCTTGTGGTTTACAGTCTCCTTTCAGAGTCAAAGGCCTTACTATTCAGTTTCCTAGAGTATGTCTGTGAACTCTCCCATCCGACATAAAGCTGTCACCTGGTTTCTCAGCTAGGAGAGCTTCCCGGAAAGAAGCTGAGAAGACACAGGAGCTGCTCTCTCTCATGAAAAGGTGATTGCTTGCTCTTGACTGTCTCCCAAATTCTAGCCTGGACTTCGACAAGTTGTCAGCTTGGTCTGGGGCATGGATAAGAAAAGCGAGCCATACACAGTAGAGGCTGGTTAATGGGTTGAGACCGATGTCAGGGTACAGGGGGTCAGACATCCCAAGGGGGAAGAGTCTCCAAATTTCACTCTTAGTACTAGAGCCACAGTAGTCCTGGAATTCAAGGGTTGACTACTGAGTAGTTCATAAAAGACTCTACATGGAGTTGAAGTGAGCAATGAAATAGTTATCCAGTCAAGAATATGTATTTTGTATAAGTAAGTCATCATTGTTCTAGTCTTTTTATACCTACTCCCTTTCAAGAGCAAACTCTTCTGAGTGTCTGACCTTAATCCTCTGATCAATCTTTGTGGAGGCCAGTTCCTAGGACAGCCCTTAGAAAGCAGCCATTCATCTTATGCTCTTCTTAAAATCGCTAGAGACAACTCAAGTGAGGAATAACTTTCTTCCCAAAGGCAAAGACTTAATTAATCTCTACAAACACAATTACATTCACTTATGACAAAAAAACACACCTACTCAAGAATGAAATAAAGCCCAGTATTTCCTATGCAAAATATTCAGTCCACTTTTTCATTTAGAAATATCTAAACGGAAGGGTGATGTGTACACACATGACACATATTTTTTAAAAGTCCCATGAAGCAAAGTTCACATGACTACACACACAAAGAAAAAAATCTCTCTAGAGGACAGGACTGTTTACCAACAAATATTCTGTAGAAGGACCAGGGAGAGCCCCTAGTCCCCAGAGTGAAGTTCCCACAAAAATATAATTTTCCATGGTATGAAAATATAAAATACCAGGCTATGGCTTTGTTAGACCTAAAAAAATACTGATACCACGTTGTACCTGATGATGTTCCTGATGATGCCTCATCAGCTAACCACCTGGTGTCTCCATCTCCCTGGTTCCCTTATCCCAATTTAAATTCTCAATGCAGGTCAATAAACAACATACCCCCAAATCTCAAAACTTGCTGAAGGTCCTGCTCTCCTCTGGGGTGTCTAAGACCTTGCCAAACAGCTACAAATTTTCAGCTCAACCAGCTCTAATCATCCAAATGTCATTTTCTTAGGGGAAAAAGGGGGTGGGGGTAGACTCCCATGGAGTTGACTCCAGGGCTTACTGGACTAGGGGAGGGCAACACCTTACTCCATGCCAAACTCTTCCCAGGAGGCAGAGGACACCGCTTCAGTAACAGTTGTCATGTTTCCCTTCCCAGCCAGGGCTGGCTTCCTCAGGAGGGAAGTGTGCGGAGGCTCCTGTGTGCAGATCCCTACTGCCATGTCTGCAATGCTGTGACTCTGGAGGTTCAGCAACTGCTGTCGGGTGAGAACATTTCATCGGGGGCATCGCAGGTCTCTTCTTGCCCAGAGGTTTTGTCCAGGTCTAGTGTCTCTTTTGAGCAGAGTCTGGAGCAGCCTTCCCAAAAGTCTAGAGAGCTTTCACTGGCATCTCTAACCTCCACACGGTCACAATCAAAGGATCAGAAATCGTTAACTCAGACAGCTGACCAGTTACCCAGTATAGTCAGCATCCGAGATTATTTGGCTAAACACCTGCAGCTAGGGCAGGGATTTCCACTATCAGATGTGCCCAGAGGCATAGAGTCTGTGGCTTCTTCGAGGCTTGAGGAGCCTAGGGTTCCAGTGAACCAGCAGATGATGAAAAGAAGCTCTGAGATTGTCCAGGGGAACCAAGGCGAGCAGCCTTTAAAGTCCCAGGTTCCTTTCCTGCCCCTGAACCCAGACCTAACTACCCTGACACATCCTATGGCTTTCCATATGGCCACTGCCCTTCCTGCCCACCTGCCATTCCTCAGTCCTAAAGTCCTGAGGATTCTTGAGGTCCATGTCAAAAAATGGATGCATTTCCAGAGGTGGGGGCTCCCCAGGCGTGTGGAGGAGTCCCTGAGGCAGCTTATACCAGATCCACCACTGTTTTATCAGCCCGGAAATAATCAACCAGTTTCTTTCATCCTGAATAATACTTATAAGGCCTCCTTTGAAAAACTTGGGACTGTTTCCCACCAGACCTGGGGATCATGCATGATCGGCCAGCCCATCCAGGCTTTCTGGGTTTCTGAATGGTCCATTTCAGACCCAGAACAAAGAAGCCACAGGCAGCAAACCTCTAACACTATGGCGCTGGCCTTGCCCTCTCCAGCCCTTAAAGTCCTACAGGGCATTTATCCACTGCCTGGGGGAGAGGCTGTTGAATCAGGGGGTCATGTGCAGCAAAAATACAACCAGTTATTCTGTGGTCTCCCTTCTCTGCACAGTGAGTCCCTGGTTGCCACCCTCTTAGGTTCTCAAGGTCTCTCTACAAATGGAAGTATGTCCAAGCCCCCTTTCAATGTTTCTTTTCTCTTCAATGAGCTCTCCTTCCCCCGACTGCTACCTAAAACTCCACCCGACTCACCCCCACATTCTGCCCCATGTACCCCAAATTGGACCTCTCCACCTGAAAATCAACAAGCCCAGATGAATGTCCCATTTCTGACTCTGGCCGAGTGTGAAGCCTTGGAGTGGCACCTGATGCAGAGGCAGCTCCAGCTTCAGTGGGGCTGGCCAGCTGTTTTCCAGAGAACTCAGCATGCCCATGGCCC
>PVKH010041163.1:0-10975 GCA_004027955.1 Chaetophractus vellerosus
AGCAAATCTTTCCGTGGATGTGTCTCTTTCAACCTTCACTTACCCATGATTTTGTTCTGGCCAGATGTGAGAGTCAAAGTAGGCTGTGCTGGCCAAATTCACTGAAGAGAAGCCATTCTTTGTTCTTCTCCACACCTTCCCTCTTCCCAGGGAGGAAGACATCTGTTCCCCTCTCAGTTGGCTACAGTGAGCTACTGGGTTCATCCAGGTTGTTTGCCTTGAGGGTGGGAGATAGGTGTCATTCCTGGTGTTTAGGAACTCACCATTTTCCTTTTGGCTTCTTAGTCTCTCTGTCCCTCGTCCTCCTGGAGGATGTGCAGCACTCTCTTGGACTGCAGATCCCCGAAACAGCTCCTGTGGACAGCTTTTTGCCCTTCCTCCGTTGTTTTTGTGAGAAAGCTGAGCCCTGCCTACCTACTCCAACATCATCTTCCCAGAAGTCTTATTGTGGTTTTAATATGTATCTTCTTATGACACACAAGGTTGAGCATCTTTTCCTGTGTTTATTTGCTTTCCATATGTCTACTTTGGTGATGGAGCTGTTAAAATATTTTTTTCCTGAAATATTTTTATTTCTGTATGTAGTGTGAGGTAGAGGGAAAGTTTTATTTTTTGGTCTTATGACAGCATAATTTAGGGGAAGACTGCCTTTCACCTCTGTTTCTGCAGTGCTATGCAATAATTCAGTGTAGTATTTGTGTGGGTCGGTTTCTGTGCGCTTTCTCTTTTCTTCTATTGCTTTATTTATCTTTGTGCCAGTGTCACATTGCCTTGATTATTTTGACTTTATAATTGAAGTCTTGATAGTCCTTAGGTTTCTTAATTTATTCTTTTTAAACAGTGTCTTGGTTTTTCTTGGTCATTTGCATTTCCATATATCTCTTAGAATCATCTTGTCAAATTCATACAAGAAAACCTATTGAGATCTTGACTGAGGTTGCGTTGGACCTGTAGATTTAATTTGGGGAAAATTGATATCTATAATAATTAGTTCATAATCCTTAAACATGATATAATCATCATCTGTTAAGGTCTTTTATAACAACGTTTTCTATTGTTTGAGATCTTGCACATCTTTAAAAAATTATTTTCATGTATTTCCCATTATAATTGGTCTCTAGATTTGCTAATATGTGGCTGAAATTTAGAAATACAGTTCACTTATGCATGTTGTCCTCATATTCTGCAGCTGCCATGGACCACGTGTGAGTCCTTCCTTGATGTGCACTGTGCCAATTAAGCGACACTGAGTTTTGAGATGAGAAAGACTAGTCAGCACAGGCAAGCCTCATGGCAGATGGGAGAGCTTGTCTCGGATCTGTCTCATCGAGTTACAAGTGGAGCACCATTGCATTTGCTTCTTGGTGGGTGGGGTGTTGGGTGGTTTGAGGGTGATATGGGTTGATGGGCACATCTGAGGAGTGGCTATCTGGAACATGCATACTTTTGAATCATGTCTTAACATGCTTCTATGTAGAGCACATTTTCAAAAAATGGCAAATACTTTTTCCTGCTCTTTTCTGTCTTGTTCTTTTGGAACTTCAGCGATGGGTATGTTTGTATACTTGATGGTGCCCCACAGGTCCCTTTTTTTTTAAAATTAAGATTTATTTACCCCCGCCCCTGTTATTTTGCGCTTGCTGTCTCCTCTTTGTGTGTCCTTCTGTGTCTGCTTGTTTTCTCTTCAGGTGGCACTGGGAACCGATCCTAGAACCTTCCAGAGTGGAGAGAGGTGCTCAATTTCTTGCGCCACCTCAGCTCCCTGGTCTGCTGCATCTCTTATTGTCTCTCCTCTGTGTCTCTTTTTGTTGTGTCATCTTGCTATGCCAGCTCTCATGCGGGCCAGCACTCCTGCGTGGGCCAGCACTCTGTGTGGGCCAGCTCTCTGCTCAGGCCAGCTTGCCTTTCACCAGGAGGCCCTGAGAATTGAACCCTGTACCTGCTATATGGTAGACGGGAGCCCAGTCGCTTGAGCCACATCCATTTCCCTGTTCCCTTTTCTATATTATTATTTTTTTCTGTTCCTCACACTGGATAATTTCAGTAGTCTTCAAGTTTGCTGGTTTTTTTCTTCTGCCTGTTCACATCTGCTGTTGAATCTGAGGTTTTTCATTTCAGTTACTGTACTTTGGAACTCTACAACTTCTATTTGGTTCTGTTTTATAATTTCCATCTATTTATTTTGTTCAGACAGTGCTTTCCTAATTTCCTTTAGTTGTTTACATATAGATTCCTTTAGCTCATTGAACATATTTACGGAAGTTGATATAAAATCTTTGACTAATAATGTCAGTGTTTGAAATTCCTCAGGCATGGTTTCTGGCATATTCTCTTACCTGTGAAAGGCCTATACTTTCCTGTTTCTTTGTGTGTTTTGTATTTTTTGTTGCACACTGGTCATTCTGAGTATTATGCTGTTATAACCCTGGAAATCCAGTTCTTTCATTCCTCTGGGATTGCTAGGGTTTCTTTTGTTCTTGAGGGCTTGAGCCATCGATTTGTGAGTTTTCCAAATGATATTTGATCCCAAGTGGGAATGGAAAGAGAAAAGAAAAAAAAAGTGACTCCTCTGCTGCTTTTGCCCAAGGGGGTTTGGAACAGTGGTTCCCCTCAGAGCCAGCCCCCCAGTGATCTGAAGTAGCTGATCAGAAGTTGCCATCAAACCACACGCCCCTGGAGTTTGCAGGACTTGGTCCTTATAGCCTACCCTGGCAGTAGCAAGCTGTTCCAGGAGCTGGGCTGCAGCCCCCACTGCTGCCTGCCTCATGTATGGGGTCCCTTGGGGGATGATAGCAAGGGCCAAACCAGGAGGGATAATCCACCAGTGTTTACTGTATTTTACCAGCCTCTTCGCCAGCTCTTTCCTGGCTGCTGCAGGTGTACCATTAGACTCCAGAGTTTCAAAATAGTTGATTCAGACAGTTCTTACCAGTTCAATAGCTGTTTTGTTAGAGGGACTGATTCCCACAGCCTCCTACTCAGCCATCTTCCAATGGACCTCTCCCCTGAGTTTTTCAACATCTGTTAAGCTGAAGTTGCTGAGAAATGATGCTGCTGAGTTGTTTCTTACTGTTTTTATTAATTTCATTGCTCAGGTCCGATATTCTGTAGTGATCAAATCTGTGGGGGAATCCTCACTTTGTGGGGTGGTATTGAAGATGGACAACTAACCTTTAAAATGTTTGATGTATTTGACAGTGTCAAACTTTTAAAACTTCAGCTCTGGTTCATATATCTGGTTTATCACATTCACAAAAGTTTCTCTGGCTCTCAAAATGACAGGATATGCCATTCTGTTGGAAAATAGGCCATGGTCAATTTATGGGCTTTAATTAAAGTAACCAACATGAATATTTTGGAAAGACAGGTTTTTCTTTTCCCATTTATAAATGGAAAAGGCTTATAGCTCTGTAAGTTTGTGTTTCTGTGGCATAAAGAGCTGTTCACATAGCTGAACCGTGACTGCAGCAGGCATTCAGACTCTCCATCTGTTAATGTGTACACTGCATACCTCGCAGCCTTGTGTACTTTTAAGAAGTGTTTTGTTAAAATGCTGATAGAGCTTCATTCTGTTTAGTAATGGTTTAACTTTTCAATTTTACAGAATTAACACTGAATCCTCCGGAAGGAATTGTGGCAGGTGAGGTACTAAAATTAACTTCTCTATAGTTTACTTCTAATTGCTAAAGTTGCCTTCAAAGTTAAAATATGAAAATTTTTTCTTTCCCTGCAGGCCCCATGAATGAAGAGAATTTTTTTGAATGGGAAGCATTGATCATGTAAGTTAATCATGTGTTGTCAGTTTTTAAAACTTTACTGGATCTTAGGCCTATGAATTCTTTAGCTTTCTGCTCTTCTCTAGCTTGTTTATCTGAAAGCGGAAAGTAATATGAAAAATATTCCCAAAGAAATGAAAATGCCTGTTTCTAAAGAAAAGTTTAGTTGTACATATACACTCACACACACACACACACACACACAGAGTTTTAAAATAAGTTCTGAATGTTGTAATCTTTTTATTTTAAAGATTTATTTATTTATTTATTTATTTATTTATTTATTTATTCCCTCCCCACCTCGTTTGCGCTCGCTGACTGCTCTCTGTGTCTGTTCATTGCATCTGCTCATCTTCTTTTTAGGAGGTACCAAAAACTGAACCAGGAACCTCTCATGTGGGAAGGAGGCACCCAGTGGCTTGAGCCACCTCCACCCCTGCTTGTTGTGTCTCTCATTGTGTCTCTTCGTTGCATCATCTTGTTGCAGCATCTTGCTGCATCTGCCCATTGCATCAGCTTGCTGTCTTGCTTGTCTTCTTTAGGAGGCACCAGGAACTGAATCTGGGATCTCTCATGTGGCAGGCACGTGCCCAACTACTTGAGCCACAGCTTCCCTGTTGTGTGATACTGGTGGTTTAGTCTTAAATAGTCTGGGTGACTTTGACTTTACGAAGACTTTAGAGCCTGAAGTTTTGACCATGAGAAAAAGAACCTTCAGGACAATGGGTGTCTGCACTGGACCTGCTAGTGCAGCTTCATCCTTCCTCTCCCACTGGACTGGGCCTTCTTCTGCTTCTCTTCTCTTCCTCTCCTCTTCCTGCCTGCTTGTCTCCTCTGCGGCTCCTCCCTGTTTCTCTTTGCCTTGCCTGGGCTTGCAGGCCTTCCATTGTCTGTGACACTGAGACATGGCTATGTTCTCCTTGTCGCAGGCTGAACATGTGGTTCCTGACTCCATTCTAGAAGGTTGTAACTGGATTTCACAAGGTTTAACTTATAGTGATGTCACTTGGAAGGAGAAATAAATCAACCTCCAGTTGTAGAGTTCTATGGCCTAATGGTCCAAGCCCTTTGTTTCTCTTCCATTTACCTTAGGTAGTCGGTTATGGGGGTGCCCATGGCCCTATCTGTTGAGAGAGTGGCCACACGAGCAAGTGTGTGTGTGTGTGTGTGTGTATTTAAATTAGGGGATCACAGGCAAAATACCGTGATCAAAAGTTACTTGAACTGGTTCTGATTTGCAGGTTGGTTTTATGTCTGTTTTGTTGGAGGGCTGAATAGCAGGTCATGGATGGAGGGAGAGGTTAATCTTGTGGATGTCTGACCTTTGTGTTGAGCATAGCAACCATGCAGGTGTGTGCTACGTTCATATGTGCCGGGGCTCTTGGCACTTGGAGGTAGGGAATCGGCTCTTCTTTTTAGGGCTCATTTCTGTGCATGTGGAGAAAGGGTACACTCTGGATTAAGGACCTAATTTTAAACGCCATCACACTTTCTGAATTTGCCTTTTATGATTATTTCAAATTAGTTCTTAATGATCTTCATGTTAGTCTGAGAAACAAATTGCTCCTAAATGTTTTCTGGGGAGATTAGATTAATCCATGAAAATTGATTTGAAAATGAGGTTTTTTTGATGAGCAAAATGTTTTTTAAAAAAATCCTCAGTAAACACCAACTCTAGATAATTACAGCATGCCTAACATTTGGGTATATATCTTTCCTGATTATTCGTAATACCTGTTTGCTTGAGCCTATTATGATACACATTTTTTTTTCTGTGTGTTGAAATGTTTCTATGTATTTACAATCTATATTTGTATCTAATGTGATATTGTATCTTTCACTCCCCCAAAATGTAGTTACGAAATTGATGGTGAATCTCAGCAATCAGTAGTGGTTTACATTTAATAGAACTTGCATTGTGTGCTTGTATTATGAAGAGCTCTTTTATTTTTAAAGAAACATGAGATCATATTGTAAGAACTGATGTGTAACCTGCTTTTTCCACTTAATGTATCACATACATTCTTTTTGTATTAGCACAGACACACCCACACGTGCCACCAGGGAACAGCAGCCTGCTTGTACAGTCAGCTCACAGTTGGAAGTCCTTTCTAAGTACAGAGGGCTTTGGGTATTGTGCAAGCCTGTGCACCTGTACTTTCTTTACTATTTGGAAGATTTTGGCTCATATACATTAAAGGAACAGTTTAGCCTCCCAGTATGGTTTTTCAAAAGTGTTCATTGTTAAAAATCTGGTGGGGTAACTTACTAATTTTAGATAAACAGTATAAATTAAACCAATATTTTGAAAACCTGTCTTAAAAAGTAATTAGAACTATTTTCAGGCAGAGCACTTTTATGTTTGAATAAGGCTTTTGCATTAGTATGGAATTCCCCTGCTTCAAATCTGGTGAGTTTGTGGGTTTTGGTCAGATTCCAGATCCTTGCACAAATAAGAGGCTGTTTACGGATGTACTTAGAACATCTATTAAGGAATTAACTGTCCTTGCATCGATTTGTCTCACCCTGCTATTTTGGCAGACAGCTGGCTGGTTTTTCACTGCCTTAGTAATAGTTTTTTTTCCTCCCTCATTTTGTTCTTTGATGGTTTCCAGGGTTTCCTCCTTAACCCTAGTATTTTTAAAAACCATGAGTATGTAATTTTCTTGAAATACAGTGCTGTCAGCCTTTGCAGTCACGCTTGCCTACAGAGCCTTTATCTCTTTTGGGCCATGCAGGGAAGAAAGCATCTTTTCACGTATTCAGACAACAAATGTACCTATTACGGTAGGACCCCTGCCTGGGAATACAGGCGTGACATAGGCGATCCCAAATCTCTACCCTCAAAGAATGGGGTTGTGGGACTGGGATGGAGAATATGACAAATTAATGAATAAGAGAAGAACTAGATTATAAAATTGCCACAGCCTCCATCTCTGATTAATAGCAGACTTTCACACAGCTCTTTCCAGTAACACAGCATCCAGAACAGTTGGAAAATAACAGCTCAGTGCTGAGCTTGAGCGTGAGCATGAGGTCCAATGTCAAAGGGCTGTAATTGCTCCACAGGGTCAGGCTTAAGGGACACAGAGCTGCCATAGCTGTGTGCTGGTGGCACGGCTTTTTGGTCATAGGCCAGGCACTTTTCTCTCTGGCCCTCACTTACTCAGATCCCAAAGAGGTTCTGCATTTTTTAGACATGGCTTAAGGTCCCTCCAGCTCTTGAGTCCATGGCTCTGCATTACCCTGTTGCCACTAAGCAGCAGAGATGGTGGATACTCCTCTGTAGAGCAGAGAGAGCCCTGCAGGGAAGGACAGCTCTTTACGGCCAGCAGCTGGAAAAGGTGTGATGCCCCTTGGAATCTCGCTGTCCTCTTTATGCCCTGCCCTGCCCCAGCAGTCCCAGAGCAGCTGATCATTAGTAACCTCTCTGACTGGTCCATGTCTTAACTGCAGTCTCCTCTCCAGACCAGTGGGTTTTTGAGGTTGTGGTCAAATGAGAAGACCGTCCCCCGTATGAGTGGTTCGGGACCCTTGAAAGGCTCTACCCACCATGCTGCTGGTGGGGCGTTTGAGGCCCCAGTGGTGAAGTGATCGTCCCCAGGTTCTTCAGCAGGTTAGGTGCAAGTGTTAGGGACACAGCAACCACCCAGCACATCAGACTTTCTGGTTTACGGAAGACTGTCACAGAGTTGACATTGTGTCCTGTTAAAATAAGACATTAAAATATACTGTAATCATTTTATCCAGCAAATCCAAGCCTAGGAATTGCTTCAATAAAAGTGTTATGAAGATCTTTTATACAAGGAAGTTTATTGCAACAGTCATGTGAGACTGAAAAAAAAAAAGGGAAACATTATTATCTACCATAATTATGGAATGTCCATATAGTAGAATGCCATGGAGCACTAAAACGATTTAGGTAAAATCTTTGTAGTGATATGGAAAGATGTCTCCGTTGTGTGATTAAGTGAAACGATTAAGCTCCAGCAACCATTACTCTGCGTTTTGACTTTAGCGTTGCCTTTTATGGATATTTCATACTAAGGGAGTCATGATATATGTAAACTTTTGTGTCTGGGTTCTTCATTTAACATCATGAATTTGAGACTCATCAAAGTTGTACGAATATACCACATCTTGTTAAGCCATTCACCAGTTGATGGCCATTTGGTTTTGTTTGTGTGTTTATTTTGTTTTGTTTTTCACTTTTTGGGTATTTTGAATAATGCACTTGCATGCAGCTCTTTGTGTGGACATACATATTTCGATTTCTCTTGGAATTATTTTCCGAGTGGATCACCATTGTACATTCCCACCAGCAGTGCGTGTTCCATTTTCTCTACAGCTGCCTCATCACTTGTTATTGTTTGACTATAGCCATTCTGGTGGGTGTGAAGTGACATCTCATTGTGGAGTTGATTTACATTTCCCTAATGACCAGTGACTGTTGAGTATCTTTTCATGTGCTTAGTAGCTATTCATATTTCTTCTTTGGTGAGCTGTTCTGACCTTTTGCACATTATTTTTCTTTAATATATATTTTTTATTAGAGAAGTTGTGAGCTTACAAAACAATCATGTATAATGTGCAGAATTCCCATACATCACCCTTCCACTCACACCTTGCATTGTTGTGGGACATTTGTTACAGATTATGAAAGAACATCATTAGACTATTACTACTAACTGCTGTGTAGCGTACATTTGGTATATTTTTTCCATATACCCCTCTATAATTAACACCATTTATTAGTATTGTACATTTGTTATAGTTCATGAGAGAATGCTCTCATATTTTCCCATTAACCACAGTATTTCGCCCATTTTTAAATTATTTTTTTTACTGAGTCATATGGGTTCTGTATATATTTTGGATGCATCAGATATACGATTTTCAGATATATGATATTCAAATATTTTCTCCCAGTCTGTATTTATTAAAAATTTTTTTCTTATTGGAGTTTTTTGAAGCTCAAAATTTTAAATTTTGATGAAGTACAATATTTTTTCCTTTTATGAATCGTGCTTTTGGTGTCCTTTATAACCCAAGGTTACAAAGATTTTTCTCCTATGTTTTCTTTTAGACATTTTATAGATTTAGTTCCTATGTTTAGATTGTTGATCCATTTTGAATCAATTTCTGAATGTGGGGTTAGGTAGGAACCCTGCCTAATGTCCAGTTGTCCCAGCACCATTTGTTGAAAAGACTCTTCTTTCAAATTGCCTTGGCACCTTTGTCAAAAATCAGTTGACCATAAATGTAAGTGTTTATTTTTGGGCTCTGAATTCTATTTCCTCAATCTGTATGTCCATTCTTAAGCTAGTACCACACTGTCTTGATTACTGTAGCTTAATAGTGAGTTTTGAAATTGGGAAGTACAAGTCTTCCAACTTTGTTCTTTTTCAAGATGGTTTAGGTTATTCTGGGTCTTTTGCATTATTTCCATTTTAAGATCTGCTTGTTGGGGCCAGCTCGATAGCCCAGTGGATAGGGTGCCGGCATACCACATGGGAGGCCCCGGGTTCGGTTCCCGGGGACCTCTCCTAGCGGGCAGACCGCCTTGAGAATGGCAAGCCGCCATGGGCGGGCCGGAGCCGCTGTGGGCAGGGCAAAAAGCTGCCACGGACAGGGCAAAAGCTGCCATGGGCAGGGCAGGTCGCCCACGAATGGAGCGCAGCCAGCCACCCGTGAACTGAAAGCCGGCCGTGAATGGAAGCAGAAGCCGCCCACAAGTGGGGAAAGCCGCGCCTGCGCAGTGACCAGTCTCGGCGCGTCGCCGCAGCGGGGGGTGGGGTGGGGGAGGGGAGATATGTAATAAAAGAAATAAATCTTTAAGATCTGCTTGTCAATTTCTACAGAAAACCTGCTGAGATTTTGATAGGAATTGCTTTGACTCTTCTTTGATCAGTTTGGGGAGAATTGCCATTTTAACAATTCTGAGATTTCCAGTCCATGAACATGGAAACTCTGTCCTCTCAGCCATGCTGTGCTACATTTTTTTTTCAATTTTTAAAAAATTCCCTGAAGTATATTACTCATACATAAACTTACATAAACAATAACTGTATGCTAATAGTTGTGAACTTACAAAACAAACATATAACATAATACAAGGCTCTCATACCTCACCCTACTACTAATACCTTGCATTGTTGTGAAACATTTTTAACTAATGATTAAAAAACATCCTCAAAATATTACTACTAACCAAAATATCTTATATTTGGTGTATTTTCCCCCAACCCACCCTCTTATTATTATTATTATCATCTTTACATGAACATACATAAATAATAAGTATATTGTAAAAGTTGTGAACTTACAAAGCAAACATGTACAACATCACACAGGGGTCCCATACATCAACCCTCCACCAACACTTTGCATTGCCGTGACATATTTGTTACAAATTATGAAAGAATATCATCAGAATCTTACTACTAACTATAGTCTTTATATTACATTTGATGTATTTTTTTCCCAACCTACCCTTATTATTTTTTAAATTATATTTTCATGACAGAAGTTGTAAACTTAAAGAACAATCATGCATATGCGCAAAATTCCCATACCATACCCCTCTGTCAGCACACCACACTGCGGTGGAACATTTGTTACAGATTATGAGATATTATCAGATTATTACCAGGTCCATAACGTACATTTCACACTTCTTCTGTACTCCCCCATTATCAACACAGTACATCTTTGGCACAGATGCATGAATATCCCATTATTACTGTTAACCACAGCCCATAGGTCACTCCAGGTGTGTTTTCCCATGCTTCTCCATACTCCCACCACCCTGCAACAGTGATGTGCATCTGCTCTAGCTCACAAAGGACACTCTTGCATCTGTGACATCAACCACTATTCTCATCCACCTCTGGGTTTACTGTGCTATTCAGTGCCTTGATTATTCTTTAGCTTTCTGTCAATTGGCATTTACATCCCTAGACTACCATTTTCAGCCACATCCCCCTTTATAAACCAGCTGTTACTCACTATAATGTGTTAGCATCAACTCTGTACATTTCCACACTTTTACAGTAAAGCTAATTAAAACTTCTACATACATTAAGCCTCAGTAGTCCATCTCAGTCCTCCTCTTATCTTCTTTAACAATCCACCACCTGCTACCAGGTCTTGAAGATATATTCCTACATTTTCTTCTAGAAGCTTCATGGTTCTTGCTT
>PVKH010041164.1:0-11009 GCA_004027955.1 Chaetophractus vellerosus
TTACTTTGGGATACACCTGAATGGCTGGAGAAAGCCTGGACTCTGGTAAGGCCCCTGGAATAAGGAGGCTGCATGTCCAGCCCTTCCTGAAACCGAGGGGGTAAATCTGCCTAATTCTAGGTGTAGTATTAGGAAGCCTATTGTTGCCTCACAGCGAGGTAACAGTCTTCAGTAGTTCTAGCCAAAGTTTAAGCACCATTGCCTTGGTCTCTCAGTGGGTTCAGAAATTCGGCAGGCAGGCAGTCATTTACAATATTTACAATATTGGTATGTAAATGACATCTGTTCCATTAATAAGTTATTGGAAACACATTTCTTATGCACAAAATAGTACAAAATTGTTAGGAAAGCCTGGACTCAAGTGGTGCCGTCAAATTTCATTCCTTTCAGAGGTAAAAAAATATCCCTTAGAAGGAAAGAACCAGGCTTTTTTCTCTAATTCATGGGAATGTCTCTTGAGGGGGAGAGTTTGGCTTAGGTCGGAGGGTATATAATAGGTACAAAGTCGAGGCACTTTTCTGATCAAATGAAGACTTGAAGCTGCCCTGAAATCACACCGAATAAGTGGCTGCCTGCTTCACTTCTTGTGGGGGCTGAGAAGAACATTTCTTGATGGAAAGCTACATGAGGGCAGGGAAACCTCACAGACATCTCAATAGGTATTGCCTTTCGGAGCAATGCCTTGGCTTGGCTTGGCTTCAGCTACTGACTTAGCAGTTTTTCATTGACAGGGAGATTACATGTGCCACACCTGGGCCAGACCAACCATGTTTCTTCTGCTCTATATAGGCAAACCCTGGGTTTTGGTTTGTGGCTATAGCTGCTCCTTGCAAGAAATGACTATCTTTATCTCAGGGTTTTTGCTGAAGAAATTGTTCCACCTTGTATGTCAATTGCTGTTTCTTGCTGTTGATTATGAGAGATATATAGTGTTGCTGTTCTGGTTTGCTCCCCAAATATACCTCTCATTTTACAGCCATAGGCTTGTCTCCATCTAGTTGCCTATTGAAATCCTGCCCTTTGAAATGTTCAGGCAATTATCTCTAGGTAATGGGATTGTGGGTGGTGGGGTTATTTGCTTCATTATCCTTGTTAATATTGTCTTTATGTTTTGTCATTTATTTTTATTTTCATTTATTTATAATTTATTTTATAATTAGCAAAAGACTGTAAAGCTATAAATATTATAAAATGCTCAGACTCAACCCATATCATCAGGATCTGGTTTCTCTCTCTCCATTTTTGTGCTCTGCTTTATCTTTCTTGATCTTATTCTGGACTTGTATTCTTGTGGTTGCAAGATGGATGCCAATTGCCCCAGGGTTTAGTCTGGCTGGCTTCTCTTGCCCTAAAGGAAAATGTGTTTCAGCATCCTCATTAAAAGTCCTGAGATTCACTCTGATTGGACCAGCTTAGGCCATGAGCCCATCTTTGAACCAATCATTGTGGTAATGAAATCGGATGCCCTGATTGTCTTAGGCTTGGGTCCACTCTCTAGGGCTAGGAGTGGAGACTCACCTCACCCCAGATAATGGGAACTGAGAGAGGGCCAGGCAGGGGTGCAGCGCTAATCAAAAAATTAGCCAGGCAGGCAAACAACAAATGTTCGCTCTGCCTTTCTGGCCAGCCTCCATGTGAAGAGTTACTGAAGCCACAATGTTGACGGTAGTTTTTTGACTCTCTCATATACCTGACTAACCCTTTCTGTGTTGGCTAC
The DNA here is from genome assembly GCA_004027955.1 of Chaetophractus vellerosus. Lineage (NCBI taxonomy): Eukaryota > Metazoa > Chordata > Mammalia > Cingulata > Chlamyphoridae > Chaetophractus > Chaetophractus vellerosus. Next base: position 1,718 of record PVKH010041164.1, read on the forward strand.
TGTGATTTTTGTCATGGAGATTTTTGACAGTAATTTCATTTTCTGAAATTTCATTTTGTTTAATGAATAGCACTTTGAATCCCAGTTATAGCTTTGTTTTGTTTTGTTTTTTATATTTTCTACAGGGCTTTGAAAAAATATGAACATATATATGGTCACCCTAGCTGTTTTTTTGGAGGGCTACTTAACAAGGGTTAATAAGCTCTTTAGAATCCAACAATGACTTTTCCAACCTCTATATACCATGCAATGAATGACTCATAGACATTTTAGCTCACATTTGGGATATTTAGCTAAAAGCTCTGGCAAGAAAAGGAAAAACTCAAATTATCAATATATCAGATTAATGAGGCTAATGCTGAGACAATTTGGTAAATATACTCTAGATGATGCCAGAACAAAATTTAAAAAATGCATTAGGGTAGCCAATGTAACTCAGTGTTGAGCACAGGCTTCCCACATAGGAGGTCCCAGGTTCAATTGCTGGCCCTGGTACCTGAAAAAAAAAAAAAAAAAAAAAAAAAAAAAAGCATTAAAGCACATGTAAAGTCCTATAAATCATGCAGATCTGTTAACTGTTGATAGATCTACAGTTACTTGAGAAATCACCTAATTATCTAATTATCTAATATCCTACGGTTTTTTCTATGCCTGCAAAGAAAACTGTAAACCACTACTTATCCACTGAGCTATCTAGCCGGGCCCTAAACCACTACTTAAATAGTATTTTTTAGCTATGTAGTATGAGATATTTTAAAAATAGTAATTAATTCTGACAGCAACCACATATTGGTATATCTGTTTTATAAATGGAGCAACCTAAAACTGCTGAACTGAGTAACCTAAAATGAATGAAAGGCAGAGTTAGAATTCGAACTTGACATTTTCATTTCACAACTGACCATTAAACAAACATAGGATAGGAACTGTAAGTGAAAAATATGGATAGAACTAGATTTCATTTTTTTAAACATCAAAGTCTGAGGAAAGACAAGATTGAAGTTTATAAAAATAAAGAAAAGTATGTTTACCATGGGCATCCCCTGATATTTGAAAGACAATGTAAGGACAAATGTGAGAAATCGCTATTTCATTTGGCTAGTATAAAACATATTTCTTAGTTGCTGTGTTCTTTGGACTGGTAACGGATAATAGGCAACTGGAAAAATTGAACAGCTAAACAAAAATCAAAAGCTGGGTTCCTGTCCCAGGACTGATCCTATCTACCTGAGTAACCATTGTCAAGCATTTTACCTGGACCTCAATTTCTTCATCTTCGAAACGGGGTTTATAACCTCTACCTGCAAGGCTATTGTAGGGACTAAATGAGATGACGTCTGTGAATATCCTCAGTAATTGGCATCTAATACACATTGGTTCTTCCTCCTTTCTGTTCACAGAGCTGATGCCATCTGAATCACACCTGCACACTGATTACTAGGCATCATCATTATCAATTTGCCAGTCATTTTCCCATGAGACTGGACTTCTCCAGAATAAGGATGGAGTTTCATTCATCTCCTTATAACCAGTGCCTGCAAATGATGAGTACTCTGCAAATGCTACCTAAATATAGATGAGGTATACAACCTGATCTTGCACCCCAGGAAGCAGGTACTTTATTTACAAGAAAAGAGTAATGCACATGATGTAATCAAGGAATGACAAGAAACAGCAAATATTTAAGTTTTAAATGTGTGGCACTGCGTAAGTGAAAAATCAGGTAAGTGAAGTTGGGGAAAACATCAAAGAGGATGGATGTGCCTTGAGGTAGACCTTAACAAATGGTAAGATTTTACTACCAAGAGAAAGGTACAAAATGCAGTACAAGAGGAATGAAAAAAGGCGCAGATGTGGCAATAGACATGAAAGTCTTGGAGACATTATGAAAATATAAACATAACTGGGGCAGAAAATTCATTTGGGGCTGAAAGAAAGATTACATGGCTATGGTCCCTTCATACAGAGCTTTGAGTCAGCCAGCAGGTACGTCTGAGTAGCTATAAATGCCTATGCTTGCAAGAGTCTATATCCTTTGCTAAACCAAAAACAGTGGTTTAGCAGAGGATATAGTGGTAAAACCACCCTCCCCTCTGCAGTGCTGTCCTGGTCTCTCCAGCATTCTCCTCTTGACCTGCTCCACTCCACCCAAGCCAGCCTCCTTGCTATTCCTGGAAGAGTCTAGGCACCATCCTGCTTCAGGATCTGTATTTTGACTGTTTCCTCTACTTGGTATGCTCATCCCCCAGACATCTTCCTGGCTACGTCCCTTGCATCCTTTAGACTTAGGCTCCTCTCTCCCCTGTTCCCTAAGGTCCACCTTGAACTCCAGATTTAATATGGCAGCTCCTCCACAGCATGTCCTACTCCCCCAATTCCTCCCTACCCTGCTCTAGGTTTTTTCTCAGAGCACTGATCACCTCCTTAACATGTCACAGATTTACTTATTTATTATGCTTGTTTTATACCCCCACTTGAGTGTGAGCTCCATGAGTGCGTGGATCTTTGTTTTGTTCACTGATTTTTCCAAGTACCTGGCACATAGTAGGCCTCAATAAACAATCATTTAATGAATAATTGAAGATGTAGCAAAATTCAAGTTTTGACCAAATGGAAACAAGACAGATTCCAAATTCAAGTAAAGTCATTGATAGCCAGTGTTTGGATTATTGAAATTTTAGCTTTCCAGTTTAAGACCCTGATTATTTTGGCAATATATACTCAGACTAAAACAGAATCCGGACTTGTATTTTCCCATGCATTCACTCAACTGAAAGTCACTTGAACTTTATAGAGGGTTGAGGAAAAATTTCACACTGACATTAGCTGAAGCTGAGGAGACAAATGCAGAGCAGAAAGCCCTCAATCAATGAACTTGGTTTCAAATGTGTATTAAGAAACTCTGAAGTCTTAATTCCTTTTCTTAGAGATGTAGAAAGGTCAGGAACCTTGGTGACAGACTTTCTTTGATCTTCCAACTGAGGTTTCCAAATGTTTTTCAGATATTTAAATGTGGATAAAAGGTCAAACATCTTGAGCTAAAAGTTACAAGAAGGCTTTAAAACTTGGTGTGTTAAACAGTTACACAAACTAAATCACCATTCATCAGGGAGCAAGAGTAATTTGGAAACAAAAAGCTACTATGGCGCTTAAACTTCATCAGCACAAATGGTAATTTGGCAATCAGCTTAATTCTGGGCAAGAAAATTTCTTTTCCCAATGGGGATAATGGCTGTAAATATAATGAGAATTTTGTGCCAAATGCAGAAAAATAATTTAGCCATACACTAAAAATTCAAATTGAAGTTTCATGTTAGGATTAATATTATTTTTTCACAGCTCTCTAGTCATATGACTTTGGTACTTCAGCCAGGAATTAAAAGTTAGAACCCAGAAACTATCTTTAACTCATTTTTTTTCTCCTTCATACATTGCAATCTATTATTCAGTCACCAGGACTTATGGATTTTTCTTTTAAAAATCCACTAGTGTTTATACCTTTTCTATTCTCACTCTCATACCCTGATCTCAGAGAGACCCTAACTAACCCAGGTCTCTCTGCGTTTTGTTTCTCCCTCAAACTGTGCCTGTAATTTACTGCCTCCAGATTAATCTTCCTAAAATACCTCCTCCAACACTCAATTTAATAAAGATGTATTAACACCTACTGTGAGTCACCCACTGTGCTAGGTGTTATTCCTTGCTCTGTGTTCCTTACTGTAGGACCTTGACTGATGGATCCTCCATCCTTCTCTCATTCAACCCAGAATCCAGGTGTCATGGTGGATTCTTTTCAGCACATGTCTACTTTACTCTGAATATGTCTTAACCAAATCCCTCTCCATTCCCACTGATACTGTCTTAGTTCTGACGCTCAATACTTTTTGCCTTAAGTAATGTTGTGACCTTCTAAGTGGGCATCTAGTTTCCCCCCCCCCTCAATCCTGGCGAGTTCAGAGCAATATTTTAAAAATGTGATCTGAGTCTTCCATGGCCCACCTAAATTCCTTCAATAGCTTCCCATTAGTTCTGGAGCACAAACTTCGTTCTGCAGGACAGCACCTCAGCTTTGCAAAGGATCGTCTCCAGAATAGTCTAGTTAGAGGCTTTTTCTTAGTTGCATAGATGGAATGGAGAGCAGGTTCTTTTCCTCTAACCAAATGGGCCCTTTCATGGAAGGTCAGACTCACCAATTCCAAATGAAAGCCAGGCAAGCTTTAGTGTCCCTTCCCAGCCCACCTGGACCATGTGGGTCAGGAGCAGGAGCATCTCTAGCCCAGAGGAAAGTAAGGGGCTTCAGTTCTCATCTCTGCAGGCAGAGTGCAGTGCTAGCTGGGTGTGAAGGGGAAAGTTGGGGTTAGGGTGAAACATCCCAGGAATGATGGAAACACCGAGTCTGAGCAAAGAAGGATCCGCATTTCAGCCTGTTGTTGCTTCCAGTTACGGCAGGCTGCCTGGGAGGGAGAGTCATGGGTGCCCTCCCTTTTAGAATGCTAACTGGATGTAGACCAAGTTCTTGCTGAGAGCAGCTCCGCCTTCAGCACCTGCGTTGCCTGTGCACACAAACCACCAAATTATATTTTTAAAACGCAACTACATACTTAGATTTCAAACATCTTTTCACTTAAATTTATTGCATTATAAACAATTTTCATCATCTACTATTAGTTTAATTCCTATAAGCTTCATCCAATTCAGGACTGTCTGGAGACCAATGAGTAAAAAAAAAAAATCATTAGAAAGTGACATCTGTTTTGGACATTATCCTATCACATACACCCAGCAGGTCCATATCTGAGTCCTCAGCAGGCCACTCTCCCATTCTATATGGGCAGGTACTTCAGGAGGGTGACTCCAATAAATGTTCCCTCTATTGGTGTGAAGTGAGTAACTTGATTGGAAGCAATGTGGTATGGGAGGCAGTGATGGTTATAGGGTATTCAATGGGTCAATGGGAAGAGTTGTTAGAAAAGACATAATAGGCAGAGAAGCAAATTCAGATTCAGAATAATTGTCTGTTCCTATAAGGGTGAATCACTCTACCTTCCATGATGAAAGGATGCCAATATGATTCAACTTGTCAGAGGGAATCTGCCATTTCCCACTGAGACTTAAGCTCTAGCAATTCTGGGCTCATTGTGGTTCCCCACACGTACCAAACTATCTCACACATCTAGGTGTTTGTACATGTTCTTCTCTCTGCCTGGAACACTCTTCCCTTTCTTCTCTACATGAGTAACTGCTGCTCATTCTTGAAGACTCAAATCCTAAACTGTAGAGACTATGCCTTGCATATATTTTTCTCTCAGTTCAAATGTTCATTGAACTGAACAGAAGATGAACTCGCCAAAGGAGAATGGAGTGAGAATAAAACCAAAGGTAGACCCTTCGAGAATACCTAAATTTAGACCATAGATAGAGAAAGAGAAGTTAAAGGATTTTTATGGTAGGTCTGAAAAGTATAATGAGAACTACAAGAATGACATGATGTGGAAGCCAAAGGAGAGAAGTTTTCAGAAAGAAGAGCTGATTGACTATCATGTATTGCAGAGAGGTCAGGGCACTGCTGGATTGAGAGTTTCCTGAGTTGGCCTCATTTTCAGGCAGACCTTCTCTATTTGGTAGCCATTGCCAGCTTGAGTGTCATATTCACCTGCTTTGCAACTCCAGTGGAAAAAGGGTATCTGTTTCCCAATAACCCCAACAAGAGACTTGGGCCTAATTCTCATTGACTCCCATGAGCCAGCCACTGGCCAGGGGAACATGGTGCTTTGAAGGACCAGTTCTGATTCAGGTGCCCAACCCTGGAGCAATGGGAGTGAGGTCAGCCCCATCTGGACCACGTGGACTGAGCATGGGGGAGAATTTCCCCCACAGTAATGTAGAGGTGTTTCCACTAGGCCAGAGGTTCTTAACCAGGGGTCCACGGACTCACAAAGGGTCTGTGGAAAGATTTCAGGGGGTCTGTGAACTTGAACTGAAAAAAAAATCAACTTATTATCTTTATTTTCTCTGACCTCTGACTGAAATCTAGCATTTCCTTCACTTTTGAATGTATGCAATAAATAAATTACAGTAGTATTCATTTCACCTGACTGGCAAAGGGGCATGTGGAACAGAAAAGGTTAAGAACCCCTGCACTAGACAAAGGGGAATGGATGTTGGCCAGCAAAACACAATAGAAATCCATTATAGCAGTGCCTGAAGTAACATAATTTTCAATGTAAATTAGAAAAATTTTCTACCACTATATAGTTCATACAGAAAACCTTGGAAGAAATATCTTTGAAAAATTATACATGTTTAAATCTCTCTCCCTCCTTTCTGTGTGGAGTGGTAAAATGAAGAATTTATCCCTTTCTTAATTGTAGATGTTTACAGTACCTTTAGGGTGATAGAGAGGAGGCCTGAGTTCCGTAACTCCTATAGTTCTCATATAAAACGTTGAAGCAACAATTTCATTATATAAATAGGTGTGTATACATATGTGTATATATTTTATATACTACCCACTAAAATTTTCTAACATATCAATTTCAAGGTTATAGAAATTCAAATAACTATTTTTAATTTTCATTTTTACATTTTTATATTAAGCTTGAAATTTTGGTTAAGAGACTAGGGCACAACTATGTCATATTTGTATAGATCTTATTGTGACAGTTTGAATTTGGTGAATTCCATAAAAATATTATGTTTGTGAAAGAATTCATTCCTGTGGGTGTGAGACCCTTTGATTGCATTAGATTCTGTTATGGGACCTTGATTAGATCTTTTGGTTGGATCGCTATTTGTTTTTTTGGAGGTACTGGGGATTGAACCTTGGACCTTGTATGTGGGAAGCAGGCACTCAACCACTGAGCTATACCCACTCCCTGATTAGATTGCTTTTGATTGGACTGTGTCAGTGAGGCGTGACTCAGTTTGGGTCCCTGCCCTCTTGCTGGGCCTTATATAAACAGAGACACAGAGGAAGAAACATATGGAGAAAAGAAGTCACTCTTTTTGATCCTGCCATGTGAAAGAGAAAGTAGAGAAAGAGTACTACAGGTTCACCCACAGTTGCAGAAGAACAGAGAAGCCCTGAGAGGCTGAGAGAGGAGGCCCAGAAAGAGAAGAAAAGCCATATGCCTGATCATGCACAGCTGGGCTCCAGGAGTCTATGAGCTTGGAGGGGAAGGCAGGGACCTTGGTAGAAATTGGCCACCATCTTGCTTCACCATGTGGCAGGACCCAGGATCAGCAGTAGCTGACTTTGGTGAGAAAGCATCTCTGCTGATGCCTTGATTTAGACATTTCACAGCTTCTGAACTGTAAGCTTTTAACCTACATTAAATTCCGATTATAAAAGCCAACCCATTTCTAGTACTTTTGATTGGCAGCCTTGTGGCAATCTAAAACACTTGCTATTACCCTTTCTTGGTTCTACCCATGATGCACAACCCATGATGCACAAACAATGAATCTGGCCAGAGCACTTCCTATTAGTAAATCTAATTCCTCATATCAACATTACAAAGGCAGTCCACTTTGTATAGCATTTTAGATTAGTAAGGGAATACAACACTACACTCGTTACCTAGCTGAACTGCCTCATTTCACAGATGAATAAAGTGGTGGCCAAAGTAGCAAAGCAATTGACCCAAGATCTGTCAATGGCAGAGGCAAGTCTAGAGCAGGAAGACCGGGACTGAATTGTGCTTTTGCTACTTTATCCCAATGCTCAATGTGCTCAAATTCTAATTGTAATATTTAAGAACATTTAAATACAGTTAATGTATTTAAATACATGTTGCATTTAAATATATGTAACCCAATCAGTTATTCTAATCTTTATTTGGGTCTTTCTTAAAATTTGAAGGGGGAAATACACAGTCCACAGCAACTCATTTTAAATCCCCCTCCTCTCATGTTCTTTAGCCTTAAATTCCTAGGATCTTCTTGCTCTCTTATCCCAGAGCTTGCTCTCTCTCTTTCTCCATCAGTGACAATATCTTGACCCTCTATGGTACAGTAATCTGGTATCTCAGTTGTCTCTACTCATGCCATGTTACCTTGTCTGGACACATTTTCTTGTAACACACAACTATTTGAGGATTGTGGTTCTTTCTTCTGCTTTGTCTACTTTTCTTGAGAGAATGAACTATGGACTATAGTGGACTTCCTGGTATTCTACTATAGATTTATTGTCATTTTAGCAATGGAAGAACTTATATCATTGATGTGGAGGCAGTGGCCACTGGAGGTTCTGAGGGCAGGGAGAGGGTAGAACAGGTGTAATACGGGGTCATTTTTGGGGCTTGGGAATTGTCTTAGATGACATTGCAATGACAGATGCTGCAATGACAGATGCAGACCATTATATATCTTGCCACAACTTACAAAACTGTGGGGGTGCGGGGAGAGTGTAAACTACAATGTAAACTATAATCCATGCTTAGTGGCAATGCTCCAAAATGTGTTCATCAATTGCAATTACTCTACCACACTAATGAAGGATGTTGTTAATGTGAGTAAATGTGGGCAATGTGGGGAGCAGGACATATGGGAATCCCCTATATTTTTATGTAATCTAAATATCTTTTTAAAAATGAAAAATAAAAAAGAGATAGTGGTAGGAAATATAGGGGGAAGCTAAAAGTGGGAGCTTTAGGGAAGGCATACATCTCTGGAGGTATATAGAAAAGATACTTAAGAGTCCATCCTCATCTTTCAAATCTGGGGTTGCTTTGTGAAGAAGCAGAACTTTATCTCCCCCTTGTTCAGGACAACAACCTTTGTTCTCATGGGAGATGATTGACTGTGTGGGCTTGCAACCAGTCCACAAGTAATGTCCCTGTTAAAGAGGGTTTGGTGCCACCATAAGTCTGCTTTTGCTTCATATACTGATCGCTTCCCAGATAAGCAGTGGTTAAGTGGCAGAATTGTTTTTACTTGAAACAACTCAGCTCATCCCTGATTTTGAAAGGAGTTCAACAAAAATGGTTTGGGAGACTTTCTTTAGAAAGGAGCTTGATGACCAGTAGGCCCTTAGGTCTTCATGGACTTAAGTAACATGATTAGTACATGCTTCTTTCTTCACCCTAAATGTTCTATATGAGGGCCCGGCTAGATAGCTCAGTGGATAAAGAGCTCGCTGGGAAACCACATGGGAGGCCCTGGGCCCGGTTCGGTTCCCGGGGACCTCTCCTAGCGGGCAGACCGCCTTGAGAATGGCAAGCCGCCATGGGCGGGCCGGAGCCGCCGTGGGCAGGGCAAAAAGCTGCCACGGACAGGCAAAAGCCGCCACGGG
>PVKH010041165.1:0-10961 GCA_004027955.1 Chaetophractus vellerosus
CATGGAAAAGTCCCATTATGGCACAAAGGGTGAAGGGGAAAGGAATATTAAGTCAATGCCATAACAATTTTGTCGTGGTGTTTGGGAGACACAGCAAATTTTAGATGTGCAAAAGCTCTTAGACATCTTCTAATACACCCTTTGTTATTTTAAAGACTCAAACATTAAAATAGAGGTTGAATAAATAACAAGTTCAATGGCAGAATCAAGACCAGGTCCCAGGACATCTAATTCCCTATACCCGCTATTAAACATTAACATTTTTAATACCCCCAATTTTTTCTGAGTCACAACACTGATAGCCATAGACTATCTAACTCATCTTTGAATATGCAACATTTTCATCCTCTTGTCAACTCCTTCCCCATCATTTGCTTTCTTCTTTCACCCCCAAGCTATTATGTAGCTATGATAAAAGGTCTGAAAGCCTCAGGGAAACCAATATTTCTTGCAACAGTCAAAACCTACCCTGTTCTCATGGCCAGGAATTCCAGAGTCAGCAATTTTGTGCTTTATTTTATTCTATTGAAACCAGAAAGTAAGTGTAAGAGAAAGTTATCTGAGAATTTAAGAGCTGCAGGAAAAAATTAAAAGTTCGGTTTAAAATCCATCCCATCAACCATGCGCTGTTCTATAACAGGAGGGTTGGGGCTTTATTACCGTAGTGATAGCCAGCAGCAAGCTGGACTCACTGGGCTAATTGTCAGACTGGCAAATATTAATCAACATTACTTGGCAATAAGGATATTAACTCGCTGTGCCATGTAGGGGTCAGCCACTTATCCACTCTTTCGGTCAGCTACCCATTTGGGGCGAGCACACTACTGCTCCACTTCCTAGAGCTGTGTGAAGCAATAAAATCTCTCTATGCCCTGGAGAAGAAAAGAGCTATGTAAATATCAGGCAGTGTCTTAATGATAATACCTTGGATATATACAGCTTCTTTGCTCCAAGGAGCAGTGCGTCCATTACATTTCACGACTGCCTTGCGACAAATGGAGATGACAGATACCATTAACTCCACTTTACAGATGGGGAAGATGAGGTGGACTATGCTGCCTTGTCCATGGCCATCTAACCAACTCATGAGCCATAAAAATAATATTTTAACAAAATGTTCTAGGTATACTAAAAAAAAAGCAGGCAATGATTTTTTAAAATAGATGTATCTGTAGAAGTCATTGGTTTTAATTTGTCATCACTGACTCCTTGGGGACTTTAATATTTTATTTTTCTGGCAAACTTCTGGCATGAATGCTGGGTGTAAACATTTGAAGGCTTTTCTCCATTTATTACCAGGCAGTGAAATAAGCTAGAATCTCAACTAAAAATTTCCAGGCTTCTTGCATTGGACCAGAAATGTTATATGGTAGATTGGAGAACACACAGGATTTGGAGTCAGAGAACATAGCTTCTCTAGGCTATGGATTACTGTTCTAGTAGTCTGTCCATTGAACCTTTGCTTCTGTTACTTAAGAATTTTTATTCTTATCTCAAAAGTTTTCAATAATAATTTCTTGATAAATGCATATGAAAGCATTTGATAAATGGTAGAACAATGCAAATACATGTCGATTATAATTAGATTCCATCAATCTTAAAGATATGACCTGACTTTTTTTTAAATGCAGCCTAAAATCAGAACCATATCGAAAAAGTTCCTGAAGGCCATCTGTAAATGTTCTGTGGAGTGTTAGCGAGCGGTGAGAAACAATCTGGTTGTGGGACAGGAAATACCAAAGTTACAAAAAGTTCAAGTTCAAATTGAAAGTTAGTCTCAGAAGTTTCACAACTTTGACAGTGTTATGTGGTAAACTGGGAAGAAGGTATACCTAGATTACGTGTTGACTCATCTCCAGATAATCACCCGGGCCCCTGCAAATGACTTATTTCAAACCACACATTTAGTAATAGGGCCCAGGTTTAGCATACTTGCTCTCCATAGAGGCACTCGGTAATTCTTATAGTATTTTTACCCTTCCTATATCTCCAAAGAATTGCCACAATATTCTCCTGGAAGACTCCTAAACCATTCCTCTCAAAGTTTAACCACTACTTCCAAAATATCTTGGTTGATATTTAACTCCCCTTTTTTCCCTCTCTGGCTCATTGCATAGGTTCCTGCCAATAATTTACTTTTCATGAATTAGACACTGATCCTCCTTTTGAAAATGTTTTATGGTAGGTCTAGTGATAACACTGTTTTTTATCTTTGACCACAGGCTAATAATATAATCACAAGCATTATATGGACTATTTAATGTAATCAAATAATTTTCAACCAAGTAATAGTCCAGTCCAGACTAGCATCTTCCTTTTCTGAACCCTAATTATAGTTGCTTTCCAAGAAATTTCTGATTTTTTTATGTCTTTATCTCTTTTTCCCCAAGTACATGGTAAGGAATGTTTTACTCTTCTTTTGCATCACACACAAGTCCTAGATTTTTTCAATAGGCACATCATTTCCAATGATTATTTCAAACATGGTATTTGCATGTGATACAGTGTGAATTAAAATAGGTACATGTCTACCAATGAGGAATATTGGTATATAGTACTATCTCCCTTTCCAAGATTGGAAAATGCAGCTACTATTATTCATGTAATGATATTGTGGCTAGACAACTAGAGTCAGATCAGCAAATTGGTTTCCTGCTATCTACCATTCCCTATTGATTGGTAGTAGCACAATACAAAGAATAATTTTCTGGTTACTTATGACCTGATTGGCAAGCAATATCTGCCTTGGCATAGAAATGAGATGTGGGTACACACACTTGAAGAACCCTTGCCAAACTGAACAAGTGGTAGATGTCACTGTTGTTTAATAAATTAGAGTCTATGTGCAAGACACTAAAAAAAAAACTTGGCCTCAGGAGGTTGTGTGGAATGGCTATTGGCTCTTGTGAGCTGCCTCTTTGGGTAACACTGAAACAACCCAATACTAAGGTATTTAAATAAATTTCATTTTCCTTGGCCTGACTTTCAGGGCTTTTCACTGCCTGACCCAAACCTGCCTTTCCAGTGTTATATCCAGCAACTCACTTTATCCAGTAAAATAAATGATGTATTCATTGTTATCCAAACGTGTTCTTACATTTCTTGATTTAAAGTCTTCCCCATATCTCCCTAAAGGTTCTTCCCTGCCCTTTCTATTCATTCAGATTACATGCATTCTTGCAGATGTGGCTAAAATTCCTCCCTTCCTTGCTGTATTAGTCAGGATTCTCTAGGGAAACAGAATCGACAGGAGATATCTGTAAATAGTTTGAGATTTTATAAAATTCACTCACGCGACCATGGGGATGCATAAGTACAAATTCTGCAGGCAGGCTGCAAACCACAGGCTCTGATGAAGGTTTTGATGAGTTCCCAGGAGATGCTGGTTGTCTGAAGTCGAGCTGGAAAATTCTCACTGAATGCTGAAATCACTTCCCCTTTTAAGGCTTTCAACTGATTGGATAAGGCATCACTTATTGCTCATGGCAATCTCCTTGGTTGATTGTAGATGTAATCAGCCATCTATGCAATGAACTCACTGATGACTAAAGTCCATAAATGTACTTATATTATAATTAGCCCAGTGCTTGCTTGACCAAACAACTGGGCACAATTACCTGGCCAAGTTGACACATTAGGCTAACCATCACAGTCCACCACTTGTCAACTTGGCAGCCATACACATCACCTTAAACCACACTTAGTCTCTAAATAAAAAGAATAACACACACACACACACACACACATATATATATATATATATATATTTCCACCTAATGATATGCAACTGTCCTGCATACAACCAAAAATACATTAATTCCCTACAGAATAGGGTGCAAGTCCTTGGGTAATACTCACTCTTAAACTTGACATCCTTAATTGTTATAACATAAAACTAATACAACTTATGTCATATGATAAGAGGGAAAGTTAAGGAATAAAACAAAGACACCCATTTTGTGTACATATACAATCATACTCATAACCAAACAAGGAAGAAACATTCATGACCATTACAGTCCTCCTTTCTGTAACTGGTCACGTGGTCGAAGTTCATATTTATCACTACCTTCTTTCACTGCCCATTCCATGTTGATATACCCCTGAGGCAGAACACTGAAAGTATATTACTGGCCTTGCCAGCTGAAAGCAAACTCTTTCTGGTGGTCCTTACTACTGGAAATTGAGAAGAAAGCATTTGCCAAATCAATAGCTACATACCAGGTACCGGGGGGTGTGTTGAATTGCTCTAGCAATGATACCACATCTGGAACAGCAGCTGTGATTGGAGTCACCACATGGTTAAGTTCATGATAATATATTGTCATCCTACAAGATCCATCTGTTTTCTGCACAGGCCAAATAAGAGAGTTGAATGGGGATGTGGTGGGAATCACGACCCCTGCATCATTCAAATCCTTGATGGTGGCACTAATCTCTACAATCCCTCCAGGAATCCAGTATTGCTTTTGATTTACTGTTTTGCTAAGTAGGTGCAGTTCTAGTGGCTTCCACTTGGCCTTTCCTACCATAATAGCCCTCACTCCACAAGTTAGAGATCCAATGTGGGGATTCTGCCAGTTACTGAGTATATACATTCCAATTATGCATTCTTGAATTGGGGAAATAGCCACAGAGTGGGTCTGGGGACCCACTGGAGCTAAAACTCCATCCATCACCTGACCTCCATAAGCTCCTACTAAGACAGGTGGACCACAATGACATTTTGGGTCTCCTGGAATTAATGTCATTTCTGAGCCAGTGTCTAATAATCCCCAAAATGTCAAATCATTTCCTTTTTCCCAATGCACAGTCACTCTCATAAAAGGCTATAGGTCTCCTGGGGGAATGCTGGGAGGAAGATTAACAGTATAAATTTTTGGCATTATAACAGGATCCTTCTCCAAGGGGACCTGTCCTTCTCCTCATTCAAGGGGTTCTAGGTCTGTAAACTGTCTCAAATCTAGGTATCAATTAAGGGGCTGTGATTCTCAGTGTCTGTAATTGAAGTTAGTGTTTTGCTCACTCAATCTAGAACACTTCTGCTTATACAGATCAAGCAGGAATTTAGTAGATTGCCCATGTATTTCACTTCTAGGTACTCTATGATCTAGTAGCCAATGTCATAGGTCTATTACACTCAGACTCTTTTGATTGCTGCTTTGAGACTGCCTTTCATTGCAGTAGCCATCCCACCTTGTCTTTGGTGATTAACTGCTGACACTTGGCTTTTACCTGCCCAAGAGCCAATCATCCCCATAATGCTTAAGGATTCTAGTTCCATTACAGCAGTCACTACAGTAATATCTGGACTACAGAGAAGAGCAAACACAGAGCTCTTCAGGGAAGATGGATTTAGTCTTACAAATTTATTCCTCACAGTCCTGGCTAAAGGTGTGTCTTCTGGACATTCCTGGGGTGGGTGGGCAGGTCTTAAATGGTAAATCCATTCTAGCATTCCACTCTCTCTAAGCCTTTGAAGTCCCTCTTGTACTGTATACCAGGATAAATCAGGCATCTCAACCTAAGACAGTCTAGGCCATCTTTTGGTCCATGTTTCAGTCAGACACCCAAACAAACCATTAAAGCCCTTTCTAACCCCTTGAGCTACAGCGTTAAATCCAGAATTTCAGCTTAGTGGGCCCATATCAATAAAAGCAATCTCAACCAACTTTCTATTCCTTCCACCATCATCCCATACCCGCACACACTTAGTTTTTCTCCCACATCTAAATTCTTATAGCATTCATGGAATCATTCCTTTGGAAATTAATCATGCACTCATTATTTTAGTGAATATTTTTTTGGCCTGTTTATTTATCTCTGGCATTATTATTTAACTCTTCATTTTTCTGGCTTTCAGCCTTAATGAATGCAGACTTTCCTTGAACACAGGAAGAGTGCCTTATTTTTTCTTTGCATCCCCCTGGAAAAATGATTTTCTGCACTCTTCAAAGCCCTGCGGCTTCAGGGTTGGAAGCAAAGGGAGGCAAGTTGGGGAGAGATCCATCTAATTCACCCACCTCCTTATTCAAGCAGATGAATTCTATATTTTGGGGTTCGCTGTCCTTGAATGTTTTTACTATAGTTTTATATTTCTCTTTTACCGTAGCACTGGCCTAGTGCTCTTTGAGGTAAAAAAATAAAAATAAAGGTAACATGATAACATTGGAAATAGCCCTGAAGTAGACATAATGATACATGAGTTCTGACCAACAAACTCTATCAATAAACACCAGGGTAATTATGTGCATCTAACTCAGCCTCTCAGAGCCTCGATTTCTTATTTGGGAAATAAAAGATTTTATTAGATTATTTTGAGGATCTCTACTCTCACTTCTCTCTTCACTCCCATCTCCCAACATCACTCCCACTAGAACACAGAAAGTACTCAATGAATATCCAAAAACTGAATCCTGCTAGCCCTTGGCAAAATCATCCAAATTTTGAAACCTATCTATATATGATTTTCTACTTTGTTTTGCAGTTCTAGCTTTATGGTTAAAACTACCTTCTTTAATAATTCAAGTTACACCAGACCACTGAATAAAGAAAAGAAATCATTCCAAGTACTCATCTCCAATTTTTCATAAATAATAACTAGTTATCAAGGGAAGGAGCAATGGCCCCTGCTTAAGGTTCTTTTTTGTCTGGACTGAGCCAGGAGGAATGCCAACCAGATCAGTAATAAAAAGCCTCCGGAGTGGGGAGAAATGAAGGCTGTTCAATTTTGTATTCTGCTCATTTCTATTTTAGAAGAAAACAGTTGACACTGTCTCATTGAAAAGAAAATGCACTCAGATTTCATCATCAAATAGTATTTATTATTAATCCCCAGAGGGTGCATGGGGCTGTGCTAAGCATGCCAATTTGCCTGCCACCTGCTAGTGGCATTTTTTATGTGTCAGAACCAGGTCTCCTTGCTGTTGATGCTAGAGGTGAGAAAGGGCAGTGACAAAAAGATTAAAGGGATGAAAAATAGACTTTGGAGGAAAGGTCAGAAGAATTGCAAAAGGTTAGTCAGAGAGGGGAAGGCAAAAGTGTTGCTTGGTTACTGTTTCGAAGCCTACGGATGGTTTTTAGATGGTGCATTATATATAAGCAGTAGCCTCTAATGCTACAGAATATCAAACAAGAAAGAAAGCATTTCGATTAAGTGGGGAAATGTCAATCTAAAAAAAGAAATGGACTACTTAGACAAACTGTAGAAATTCCATCCCTGGAGATCTTTAGGGAAGAATGGAGATTCATATGTCCAGAGGGAGGCACACAATGGATAAAGTCATTTTGAAGACAAGGACCACAGGCTCTTAGGTCATGATTTTACAATTATGTGAAAAAGATTGCGTTGATTTCCAAGTTCAAGGGTCTCCTTTTTTGGTCTGGAGATGCAAAATCAAGAGAGATTTCACAGAGAAGTAAGCATTTGAGCTGGGCCCTGAGTGAGATTTTTGACAAGTAGGAATAGAAGGAAAAGCAATTCTTCGTAAATAGAACAAAGGCACAGAGGCACAGATAAAGGAGATGAATGATAACTATGTCTCAAAAGTAACAATTCAGGCTTTGTAATTAAAAAGCTGCTAATATGAATCCCACTTGCTATTTTCATGACCAAGGACAAGTTGCTTAGCTTCTAAACCTCAATTTTTTCATCTATATAATAAAAAAAAAACAGTTAAAATATCTACTTTCACAGAGCTATTGTCAGGATTAAATGAGATGTATATAAAAGGTACAGAACAATGCCTGGCACACAGTAGGAGCCAAATAAATGATATAGCAAAAATATTAATGGCAGTAATTGTTGCTATAAATGGAAAGTAATTCAATTTAAATGGAAATTTGGATGTATGTGAAAGAAAATGGGAAGAAAAGACTAATATGGACTTTGACACACCTCCACACATACCATGTGCCTTATAGTCAACTTCTCCTATTTCTCTGCCCCAACTGAAGGGCAAACTCCCCATGAGTCTCCCAAAATTGATGGCTCCATCCTCCATGCTCCCAGAGCACTGTGAACATGGCTGTTAGAGTACTTAGTACGAACTATGAGTATTCATGTACCCTGCTCTTCTAGACTATCAGCTCCATGAGGGCAGGCATGAGTCTTGTTGCACTTTGTGGCCCCATTTCCTAACACAATGTTTGCTAAATGAATAACCTGCCAGCTCTTAACTCCACCTGCCTTTGGTGCTTCCCCTATAAGGAGGCAAAAAGAAGTCCTCATGGGTTGACCTCTCAAAGAACTTCTCAGGAGACCTGGCAGGAGGAAGGGCATCCCCTAGGCTGGGCTGGCCTCTGCAGGCCATGAACCCCTTCTGCTCCCAAGGTTTCTGGTGCTCATGGTGGTCTTGGATGCACAGAGGCACAATTAGATGCTAAGTCTGTATCTGCTTAGCAAATAGGGAAGTACATTTAATGAATTCTGAATGGAAAAACTGATTCATGGAATGAAATGACTCACACTATCTTTTCAATACCACCCCATTACCCAGCATGGGTGAGTGACAAACATGATTTGCCAGTTCAGTGCTTCACTTAGTGAGTCAAGTTGATGGTCTGTTAGTAACATAAGAAACCCAAACCCAGAGTAAAAGATTTTTCTATCATTTAAGATATTGGATTCAAAGTATAAGTATGATACACTAGAAAGAACCTTAGACTGAGACAATCTCAGTTTGAATTTGGCTCAGCCTTATGTTAGCTCTCTGGACACTCTGAGTCATTTAATTTTTCTGTGGTACCTACTTTACAGAGTTGACATGAAGGCAAAGGGTTTTGTTGACTGTTTACTCATTCATTCATTCATTCATTCTCTTTCTGATTCCAGAAAGAAAAGAATAAATTATGTGTGATAGTTTGGTAATGTAAGATGTAAATGTAAGGTGTTATATTATCCTCAAGCATATTCAAAGTGTTCCTGTATAAATAATTATTGCCAATTTTTATTAATTTAGCCTCAAGGAAGTGAGATTGTCAAAAAATACAATAGTCGATCAGTAAATAGTTCACTGAACCATGATGATAGGGCATAATTCCCTTTCCTCACATAATTTAAAAGTGAACTACATGTTAAAAGAATAAATACATACATCATTTTATCTATTTTGATCTTAACTTCGTTCAATACTAGTGAAGGATCTCAAATTTTTGTAGGGCATTTTCCCATATAGTAATCAATAATTGCCACTTGCTTGGGGGCAGTGATAGCCCTGGTACAGCTGTTTCTTAACAACCTGAACATCATTCAGAAATAAAATGGAAGAGAGTATCTAAAAAAGGCTTGTGATAGGCAGATACATGCCAGTTATCAAAATGCAATGTGGATTTGGAAAGATTCAAAAGCAGTAATTTCCAGTCATTTGGAGAATTAATAATAATTGCCAGCTCTACTATTGCATGGTTTACCTGATGACTTCTTTCTATTGCCTATGTACTCGCCACCTCACCCACGCCCATGCATACACACACACACACACACACACACACACACACGGGTCCAGCAGAGTGGGGTACAATTTAGTAAAAAGGCAATGGCACATGGCATAAGGAAAATAAAATAAAATTATTCCTTTTCTATTTGAATCAAGTGATCTTATATAAGTCACTTAACCTTGACACTCAGTTTCCTGTAAACAGTAAAATCTGTACAATGAAATTGATAATACCCGCCTTACCTAACAGATACTGTGAAGATCAAATGAATTAATGTATGTTTAAAATCTTAAAACATTCACATTCCTTGCCTTATGTTCATAAACCTTCAGGACAGCTAGTTAAACATTAAAAATCTATATCATAAAACACTGAATTTTTAATCACTTGTAGAGGATTTGAGCATAATGATATTTTTGATCAATCAGAAAAAGTATGATCAGGGAAATGTAAAATAAAACAATCACGACAACCTGTGTAATAACTTGTAGAATCCTGAAACTGCCCGGCACTCTTCCCATCCTCCAATATGACATGCTTTGGTCCTATTTCATAGAAACCTAGTCTATTTATTAAATTAATTAAACTAAAATTTCAACAAAATTAAAGCTGGAAGTCATCTCTCAGAGAAATTTGAATGTTATATTCTGGCTTCCTATCTAGTGCAATTTGCTGTACTTAAATGTATATATTTAGAAAGTACTTCCATTTTCCCCTTTGCCTTAATTTGTATCACTTAAATGATTTATTTCAAGTATCAGATCCAAA
Organism: Chaetophractus vellerosus; assembly: GCA_004027955.1. NCBI lineage: Eukaryota > Metazoa > Chordata > Mammalia > Cingulata > Chlamyphoridae > Chaetophractus > Chaetophractus vellerosus. Next base: position 10,207 of record PVKH010041165.1, read on the forward strand.
ATATGATATATATTTTTCCTAACCCTATTGGAATGCAGATTGTTGCTTCAAGAGTCCATCTACATTTACCCAAACAAGAGCTTGGTACCTCCACACTTGTATTCTCAGTCCATGTACCTCGAATGCAAATACCTGGGATCTAAGATTCATAGCTGTGTGGAGGGATGGGGAAGAGTAGGGACCACAGAGGGGCAGGATATAACAAATCTGGAATAGAGAGCAGATACCTGGGCTAAGGACCTCAGGATCTCCAGGCACTCCCCTCATCTTATTTTGGCAACTTTGGCAGGTTTCCTGCTTTCTTTCCAGGTTAGGGATGGAGCTGAGAAGGAGTAATGCATTGAAGGTTGGGAATTTGGGAGTCATTGACTGCTGCACTCAGACTAATTTCTCTCCACTCTGTGGGTTTTAGGCTTCGGAACTGGGGCATTGAAAGTTGCCTGCTGTGCCTGGATTCTACACCAAATGCAAAACAAAACCCCCTCTGATATCAAGAAAGTCACTTTTTTCCATGGGATTTCTCTAATGATCGCATGTTGTTTCCCAGAAAGTGCTCCTAAATTATGTAAGAGGAACAGCCTGTCACCCTGTGCATTGAGATTTGTCTGTGCATATCCAATTCCTAAGGTGCACTTGATCTCATTCTTTTGGCTTTGGGAGGGAAAGCGGCAAAAAAGATTTTTGTTGTTTGTCTGCTTGCTTGGAAGGATTGCCTTTATTTTGTGTGTGTGTGTGTGTGTGTGTAGGGAATGAGG
>PVKH010041166.1:0-10974 GCA_004027955.1 Chaetophractus vellerosus
ACCATAATTTTGGACTTCTAGACTCCTAAACTGTGAGCCAATAAATTCCTCCTATTAAGCCAAGACATGGTGTGGTATTTGTCATAGTAGCCCTCACAAACTACAACAGGTAGAAAATTCACAATTGAGTGTGTGTGGGGGGGGGGGTAGAGGGAGGGGGGAAGAAGGGCAAATACAATTTTTAAAGATCTTTACTAAAAATAGACTAAAACCAAAATAATAACATTAAAGTAGCTAATACCTTGAGAATAGAAGACCAGAGGAAAGAAAATATCAAATCCTACTCTCCACTCTGACACATACACACACTTGTCTCACTCTGATGAGGTCCTACTTTACATTCGATAGTACTTGGAATTTTATACATGTTTATTTATAGTCTGTATCCTCCCATAGAAGGTAGCTCTACCAGAGCAGCAACTGTTTTATTCACTGCTGTATCCTTAGCACCAAGAACAGTACCCTGTATATTGCGTTTAATAGAAATACATTAAATAAATGGACTCCAGATAACTGATTTACCTTCTGCAGCAGTTTGATATTATTGATGAATTCCAAAAAGTAATACTGGATTATGTTTGTAAACTGGTCTTTTCCTCTGGGCATAATAGAGTGTATTGGATTCAGAGGTTTTACTTTTACCTGATTAAATAATGATTAAGGCTTTGATTGGGCCACATCAGTAGGACGTTGCATCCTCGCCCCCTTGGTGGGTGGGGACTCACAGAGAAACCACACCACAGAGAAGGGAGTTTGGAGTTTTTGAGCTGGAGCCCCCGGGAAGTAAGCACACAGAGGAGTTTGGTGAGGAAAGAGAAAAGTCCCCGGGAAGAGAAACAAGCCTTTCGCCTGAGAATCTACAGCTGACCTTGTGGAGCTAGCAGAAGAGCTATGCCCAGAGACAAGCAAGCCCTGAGAAGAGAGGAACCCAGGAAGCCTGAACCCTCACAGACGTCAGCAGGCATTTTGCTCCAACACATGGCAACAGACTTTGGTGAGGGAACTAACCTATGCTTTATGGCCGGGTAACTGTAAGTTTCTACCCCAAATAAATACCCTTTATAAAAGCCAACAGGTTTCTGGTATTTTGCATCAGCCCCCCTTTGGCTAACTAATACACCTTCCGACAAGAGTTGACCAAAATATTGTTTATGCTACACATTAGGTTATTTGTCTCAGAGAGAAACAGTAGAATGATTAAGAAACTCCTGAGTATCTCTGAGTATCAGAAACTTCTGAGCAACTCTTGAGATTATAGAAACCATCATATTAAAAATGTGTTTTTAAAGTGGAACAAACCTAGGATCGATACTACACTGAAATAGCCACTTGCAGTGGCTTAGGCTGGCACCTAAGCCACTTTCTCAGACTAGAGAAATACTAGGGTACAGTTCCTGCTGGTTTCTATTTCTGAATGCTGTAGTCTTGCAAGGTCATCCTAGAAGCTATGAGCTGAAAGCAATCAGCCTCAATCACCAGTTTTCCTTATCACTCTGAAAACTGATTCCTGAGATTCCAAGGACATAGACCTTCTAAAGTTAGGAAAATGGCAGGGAAAGAGAAAAGAAAGAAAGAAAAGAAAGAAAAGGAATGGAAGGAAGGGAAAAGAAAGAAGGAAAGAGAGAGAGAGAAGGGAGGGAGGGAGGGAGGAAGAGAAAGAAACGGAATCACTTAACTGTACAGATGGAGGAAAGCTAATAGTTACCAGCCCTGGGTCCATTTCCTAGATCTGAGGTGTGAGCAACTATAAAGACAGTTGGTTAGGGATACCTATGTGTGCTTTGTCTCCATCAGATTGCCAACCCTCAACCTCACCAATAAATCACTATCCCCACTTAGTCCTGTATCAGAACCTGAAGTCAACTCTTTCTCTTTGGCAGCAATTCTTCTTCTAGTCACCCTGGAAAGGAATTTGGTCTTTCCAAGTAGATTACTAGCTTCCCACAAGTAGAACTTTCATTTTCTTTTCCAATCACAACTAGTTTAGTTTAAATTAAAATAATACTTCTGTTGCCACATCCACAATAAAATTGGTGTCAAAATTTCTAACAAGATGTTTCAAGACTTCTCATTTGCAATAATCAAAAATAAACTTTCTTCCTGATTTATTTTAATAGCTTCCTCTAAAATTTAAATGTGAAATGATTATGTAGATTAAAGGTAAGAAAGAGCAGCAAAATTAATGATCTAATTAAAACAGAATGATTTGGTTAAAAAATCAGGTGGGGAGGGACGTAGATGTAGCTCAAGTGGTTGGGCTCCCATCTACCATATAGGATGTCCTGGGTTTGGTTCCCAGGGCCTCCTGGTGAGGGCAAGTTCACCCACACCCATGGAGTGCTGATGGCCTGTGCTCGCGCTTGTGCCTGTGGAAAACTGGCACAGCAAGATGACACAACAAAGGGAGACAAGCACACAGAGGAAACACACAGCGAATGGATGCAGAAAGCAGACAGCGAGCACAAGCAGTGGGGGGGTGGGGGGAGGGTAAATAAATAAATAAATAAAAGAAGGAAAAGCCACTCCATTAAATGAGGAATGAGGAATGAGGAATAGGTTGCTTTAATGAAAAAAAAAAATCAGGTGGGGAGAAGATCAGGGGAATAGTCACAGGCAGAGTAACAAAAAGCTTTTTACTTAGAGTATTATGACTACATGAATGTGCCAAGTATGAGGACAGGTAAATTACATCATGTGCTGTTAAGATTCAGGTCTGTTGTGAAAAAAGGCTGAGAAAGGACCCAACAGAACAATGGATAAGCAGCATTCGGTCAAAAGCAGAAAAAAAAAAAAAAGAAAGAGCTTTAATTTATTTCCTAACAGATACAAAACATTTCCTGACAATAAGATATTTGATTTTAGGATGGATTATTGAAATTGGTTGGCAAATTTAGAATAGGGTTTCAACACAAGATAGACTGTCCTATGCTTGAATGACTGAATTATTTTCCCCAAAAGAACAATGGATTAAAATATTTTTAAGGTGTCCCTATATTGATATTGGGTAAGTATAGAATTCCAGTTTATTTAACCAGCCCTAGTTAAGTGACATTTACAGTCTATTAAAATCTAGCCTGGAACCTCAGCACAACATAATTAGTTCATGTTATGGTTCTAAGATACAATGGAAAAAATGTTTTAATGAATTTCTATGAGTAATTCAAGTAATTCACCCTCTTAAATTAAATTTAAGATAGATAGATTTTAGTCCAAATTCTAAATCACAAAAGTACATTCTCTTCTCCATTACTTCAAAGATATACCTGTAATAATAATCATAGCAAAAGCTGCAAATCCATTGTCATCTTTTCCTTTCACAATCTGCGCTCCCCCTTGGGGGTCTGTGAGAAACACATAGAAGAATTCCTGCCCTTCAGGCTCACTGTCATCCAAAATTTGAACTGATACTTTATGTTCTCTTTCTCCATCTAGAAATATAAGGATAAGAGTTTGTTCTTTGAAGTCTTCTTCTTCAGTTGCCCAGGTTAGGTTGGAAAGTCCATAGCTATCATGAAAAGGCAATGCATCTGGTTCCTTCTGAGCACATCTTTCTCCAAAGGTTTTAACTGTTACACTGACATTGCCAGTAAACCCACCAGTTCTTCGGATGAGAACTTCTACGGCATTGAGTGTGCCATTTTTCATCTCCTCTTCTATGTAAACAATGGGTGGCCCAAGACTAAACAGTCCATGAATAGAAATATCAGCAGTTACAGTGTCCACATCAGGCTTCTCTGACATGGCAGATGTACCAGGAAGGGTGACAAGCTTTTCAGGGATGGCAGATATAACAGTTGCCTCAGTAACAATGGCAACCATTTCAGTTGACTGTGGAATGGTAGTTGTTCTGGTTGTGTCAGGGTATGTGGTAGAATCAGTTTCTACAGGAATGCGAGCTGTGTCTACCACTGCAGTTGTCTTGGGGAAAGAAACATCCATTCCTACTAGGCCATCATTATCCAATACTGTGATCACTGCAACACTGAGATCTAGATTCAAGCGTGGTCTCCAATTAGCATCAAGTTTTTGTGATCCCATAATTTCTACAGAAGTTAGATTGATATAAAAATTTTCCTCTGTCTCAGGAAGCTGATCATTAATAATAGTTATTTCAAAATCAACCTCAGTTTGGAATTTTTTAAAAAGCAGTTCCCCATTCTTAATAGGCTCAAAGTCTTCCAGGGGCTTTGCGCTTCCTGCGCTTGTCTGATAGGAAACTTTAACAAGATCACCGCGGAACCCAAACAGTCTTTGTACATGTAACCTGATCACATGTATATCCTCTGACACTACGACATTTCTTGAACTGGGGGAAAACTGAAAGACTCCCATTGGTTCAATTTCAGCAACGGTGTAACCTGATCTGGGGGGGAAAAGATAAGTTAAACCATGAAAGAACTGATGAAAATTGGAAAAGCACTGTAGAGACTCTACTTTCATATATTTAAGATGTTGTTCATAAAGCCAGCATGTTAAACTGACATGCCCTGAGTGAACACTTTGGATGGATTGTGCAAAGCAAGGGACTGTATAACATAGGAACCCCGTGGTAGTTTACAGTACAAACGGGTGCATGTTCTCACATGAACTATAACAAATACGTAATACTAATACATGGTATTAATAATAGAGAGCTTTGTGGGGAAAAATACACCAGATGTAAACTATGGATGATAGTAATATTTTGATGATTTTCTTTCATTATTTGTAACAAATGTTCCACAACAATGCAAAGTATTGGTGGTGGTGGAGTGGTGTATGGGAATGCCATATGTTATGCCTGATTGTACTATAAACTCACAAGTTCTCTAATTTAAAAAGTTATTATCTGAAAACAAAAATACAACAACAACAACAAAAACCCATGAAACCCTACTTACTTATTGGTGAAAGTACCAGAGCACGAGAAATGTTAAGAACAGGCGCTGCAACCACAGGCGATGGGACCTAACGAGGAAAGAGCTCACAGGTCTCTGGTCTGCTTGTGCAGAGCAGCTCTGAAGAAGCTGAAACACTGGGCTCTCTCCTATCATCAGTACAAATGTACCAAAAGCTTGGGATGGTCTCGACCTTTCCAGCTTTCTTATCTACCAAATAGCAATAGATGCACCTATGAGGAGCCATAATGGGACAAATGTAGCTAAAAACTTTATGCTTTATATAAGAATTTAAGGAAACATCCACAATTAAACAATTTATCTTTACCTTTTTCCTATGGATTTTTGTTATGAGTTATTTGTTATGTTGGGTCATCAGCCTAATCCAGACCACACATATATTCTTTAACTGTGTGTGTGTGTGTTTTAATCTAAATCGGAACGCCTTTAGGGAGGGCACCCAGGCCCCATGACTCCCTACTGTCAAACACCCATCACTCAGCACTATCCAAGCGGTTAAGTGCTCAGACAGTCTGGGTTCAAATCATGGCCTCAACGCTTATTTCCTGTAGGACACTGGGCTTGTTACATAATCTATCTGTGCTTCAGTTTCTGTATCTATAAAGTGGGAATAACAATAGATTTACCTCATAAGTTGGTTGTAATGGAGAGTAAATAAGAGTATTTACAGGATTAAAACAGTGCTTGGCACAGGACAGGTACTACAAAATTGTTAGCTGTTATTTTTGTTGTTGTTGTTGTTAAAGGTATTTGAACTTGTGATCCTAAAGTATGTTCTGTGGTCAAACAATTTTTTAATGGTGTATGTATAACATAAAGTCACATTCTGCCTAACCATACTCCACACATAATTATATGTATTATGCCCACACATTTTTCCTATTTCACAAATTAGTCAACTGAAGAACAGAAAGATCAAATAACTTTCCCAAAGTTACACTCTGAGTAAGTAGCAGAACCAGGACTAAATCCACAACGCAGAGGAAACGTAAGAAAATCTCTTATCAATTAACTTTTTCTCTAAATTCCTAACAGTTTTCTAGTTCTATGACCCCGTTAACATGCTCATTTTTCCCTTTTTCAGAAAGTAATAAAACGGAAAACAAAACTTCACTGAATTATGCAAATAGACATAGGGTAATAGTTAAAAATATAAGTGCTAGAAAGAGCCTGTTTTGGAATCCAGGCTCTTTCACTTACTAGCTATGTGATCTTGGGAAACTTACTTAACTTCCCTGTGCTTTAGAGTCTTTATCTGTAAAATGAGATACTAACAGTACTTATATGAGGCACGGATTAGTTACTGCTGCTGCTGCTGATGTTATCATTATTACTTTTCCAGTGGCCCATAATATTATAACTAACAAGCTCCACGGAGCAGGATTCTCAAATTATTTTTTATAATGTGTAATGTATACCTGTAGAAAGGTCTACCTAATGGCTCATGTGCAAAAACGGCCCATTTGCAGATAAAAGTCCTGCAGATTAGACTTGCTTCAATTTCAGGGCAGGGGGAGGGGAATGGAGCTTAATTGAAAACATTAAAATTGCTGTGAAAATTAATTCTATGGTTTTTCTACTGTCATCTCAATTTATTAGAACCAATATTTTAACACCTAAATTCCTCAAAAAATAACTTCTAATAAGTTCTGTTGAATATAGTCTATTTATACACGTTAAAGACAAAAAAAGGATTGACATTGCTGTTGGCTGGGAACTGTTTATCTGCACATACACTGGTTTCTACATAAACAGTCTTTATAAATAAATCGCAAACTTGAATAAAATTAAATTAAATTCAGAAGAACTATTGGTTCAAACAAGTAACATTATTACCCTACCATGATGCCTAATTCTGACTCAGTTACTTGGGGAAAGCAGGTGTTTTCCATGCTATCGTGATTCTTACTGGAGAGCTTATTGCAAGCCAATTCTGTCAAGTCAGAGGTCTTGATAAACTCTCTTTAAGGTCAGCAGTGGGTGGAGCTCTACTGAAAGTTGGCCTCCCTCCACTATACCTTTGGAATGTAGGCCATATGTTGCTGATCCCTGCTCTACACAGAAAACTATTATTTTATCTGCTTGGAGGAAAGTGATCCTTATGACTTTTTCTGACCTGACCCAAAAATTCCAGATTATTCCTCAGGGTTGGCAATGGGGTTCCTCTTACCGAAGGTGAGCTCCACCAGGGGCACTGCTCTGCACTCCAGACAGGTGAATAACAAAGGCCTCGGGTCGACCTGGGCTTGGAAATGTCCATAGCAAAACGCCTTTACTTTGTTCACCATGAGAAAACGAAAGGCTCCCTGAAAGGAAAGATGAAAGGACAGAAGAGTATTGTTTCCTAGTTCTTAAGTTAGGATTCAAGTCTTTAAATTGTACTGAAATATCTCTTTTCTAAGTTTATCGTCTAGTGAGTAAGAAGTAAAACAGAAAACTTATATTTTTAAAACAAGGGGGTGAAGGGTTGTAGTGATGGTGGTGGTAGTAACTAAAGTTTTAGGATGCTCCCTAGAGACCATACAAACCTTGGCTTCAACCTTTGTCTACCCTTCTCACTTTCTCTTTTCCGTTCCTGACTCAAGTACGAAACCCATTAGTGGAAAGAGAACAGTATTAGGCAGGCTTTGGTTTGAATTCTGGACCCTGCATATTTTTTTACATGCATGTGATGGTTTGAAGCTGTATGGACCCCAGAAAATCATGTTCTTAAAGCTAATACATGACTGTGGGTGTAAACTTTGATTAGGTTACTTTAGTTAAGGCATGGCCAGAGTGGGTCTTAATCCTCTTTCTGGAATCCTTATAAGAGAATGAAATTCAGGCAAAGAGCAAAAAAGCCACAGAAGGAAGATGCTAAGAGTAAGCCATGGAAGTAGGAGGCTGGAAGCAACACAACCTGGGAGAAAAGGGAGAGACTACCAGATGCTGCCGTGTGTCCTGCCATTTGACAGAAGAGACCAGGACCACCAGCTGTTGGTCTTCAGAGAGAAGGTATCACCTGATGATGTTTTGATTTGGACATTTCTCTCCGTCTCAAAACTGTAAGCCTATAAACTAATAAATCCCCATTGTAAAAGCCAATTTATGGCATCTGCATTTCAGCAGCCTAGCAGACCAAAACAATGCATATTGAAGTAATTTGGGGTGAAATATCATAATGTATGCACTTACATTAAATTACTTTTTTAAATGATGCAAGTATGGTAGAATATTAATAGTTGTTAAATCTAGACAGTGAGTAAAAGGATGTTCATTGTACTAATCACTTTCAGTTGCGACTGAAAATGTTTACTATAAAAAAAAACATTTAAAAACCTCCTTGAAAATATCGATCAATTACTGTTATTTTAGTTTGATTGGCTTATTAATAAATTGACCAAAGCTTTGAAGGATTAATTTTATATATAAACACCAACTCAAGCATGTACTTATAAAAATCTATATTTCTACAAACAATTTTTTTATACACTGAGTAATACAAAAAAGAAAAAAAAACAATTAATTATATACAACTATATCTATCCAAAGTGACAGAAGGGGTAGGGAAGTGAAGATAAGAGTTTCTGAGGAAGAAAGGGATAGAAAATAGACAAAGATAATTAAGTACCTTTAACTAAGGGACATGCCCAAAAGAAAATAAAGAGGGATCAGTGTTTGATACATTTAGAGAGGAGTGCCCATTAGTAGTTAAAACCCCAGTATCCAAAGCAGTTCTAGTGCTATGCTGTGTGTCTCGGTCGAGCTTCTAAACCCACTCTGCATCTATGAGTGGGATTCCTGTTGGGATGGAAGCTGGCATGACAATGTTGTCATTTTCACTGTCCCGAGCTCACCCCCATCTTCTAAAGGACCTCAGGTTCCATTCCTTCTTATCTCTCAGTGACACTAAGACTTGGGAAAATGAGTATCAATCCATCCTCACTGAAAGACTGAGGAACTCAACCCATGCCTCAGGTTCATTAGATTTATTACCAAGGGCCAATGGCTTTTGACTGGTGTCCAGTAGGACACTGACTCAAAGAGGGCAACCTCAAATTTTCTGAGTCCTCTGGAGGGTCCTTCATAAACTGGCATAATATGAATTTTCAATGGAGATTTCTATAACATGGTAAAGGTCAAACCATCAAATATTCACATCACACTAACTTTCAAAGAGCTAATGGTATAATTAAAAAATCAAGCAGATGAAGTAACACCTGCCCTACTGTCTGAACTATTCAGATGACCATGTAAATGTATCCAAAGTGGTATCTTATTTATTATATAAACTGAATTAGGTTTTCTAGAACTACTTTTCTTTTTTTTTTTTTTTAAAGATTTATTTTATTTTATTACATATCTCCCCTCCCCCCCCCCCGTTGCGGCGACGCGCTGAGGCCGGTCACTGCACAGACACAGCTTTCCCGCTTGTGGGCGGCTTCTGCTTTCATTCACGGCCGGCTTTGCTTCAGTTCGCGGGTGGCTGGCTGTGCTCCAGTCGCGGGCAACCTGCCCTGCCCGTGGCGGCTTTGCCCTGTCCATGGCAGCTTTATGCCCTGCCCACAGCGGCTCTGGCCCGCCCATGGCGGCTTGCCCTTCTCAAGGCAGTCTGCCCGCTAGGACAGGTCCCTGGGAACCGAACCCGGGGCCTCCCATGTGGTATACCAGCGCCCTACCCACTGGGCTATATGGCCAGCCCCTAGAACTACTTTTATCAAACTCCTAATGTGTGCACAGAGCAGTCTGCTTAGCGATCACTATTTTTACATAAGGTATGAAGTTTTTTAATTGACTGCATAAGATTTCTCTCATTCTCACCAAGCGCTCTGCACTGATCAGCCTCCCTGGTCTCTTAAATCTGGGATCACTCTACTAGCAGACTCTCAGCTCAGTGTCTAGAGTAAGTATGGCTCAAGAGAACTAGCAGCCAATTATATACCTTCATGTTCCACAGAGTTGATCTTAGAAAAACTACCACTCACCTAATTTTGGGGTCATGTTGCCAACAAAAATGAATTCGGGGATTTCAAACCCTGGAGCATATCCAGCAGTCCAGGTGACCTTGAGAGAACCATATGTCCCTCTCCTTGAAATCACAACTTGGCTTGTTCCAGCAGTGATGTCCGTAAGTTGAAAAGCAGTAGATATAAATCCAACCTAAGGGAAAACAGGCTTAGAATATTTTATTTCTCTCTAAAGTTTCTTATTTTCTGAAAGAGTGGGTTAAACACGAACTTTCTCTGTTTATAAAACACATTTTCTTTGTTTAAAAATATATTCAATTAAAGAGAAATATTTGACATGATATCTGAGGGTTGAAAATTTGTTCTATTTTATAATGCAGATGATAACTGCTAACCTTATTGTTATTAACAAAATGTAATCCTCTGAATGAAAAATATCCCAAAGAGATAAATTGGATTATGGTTAAATAAAAGCAAATGATTTTTAAAAGACAGCAGTTCAGTATGACTTGTTCATGGGTCTCTCTGAGAACCTGATTTGCCTAAAACTGAAATTTGACTTCTTTTTAAGTTATAATGATCAATTGCTTAATTTATAAAAATAAACACAGTGAGCCAGACAGTTGCTTAAGGTTCTTTTCAGCTCTTTGACTCAATCCAACATTTTTGAGATCAGAAAGCCTTTATAAAATAACTATATTTATATACATATGAATTAAGACATTGTTTTAAAGGAAACCTTTCCAGGGTATTTGATTTATAGATGAAGTAAGTTTTCATCAGTAAGTAAGAATAAAACCAGTTTCCTGACTTCACACTGTGATTTAGAAAACTGAGTGTGCCTTTTTTTACTCCCCGTATCTATAAATCTGGGATACTGATAGACACAATATGATCAGTAGCTGTATATTAAAACTCCCCTTTTAAATTGGGATGGAGAGTAGCAAAGAAAGCATGAGAGGGTGCCACGGGTAGCTTCGAGAGCCACAAGGGAATTTAAAAAAAGACCTTCAGTATGATACTAGCCTAGATTCCCTATGCTGGTGAGGCTTTTGCTTAGCAAAGAGTGGAAGCTTTACTATATCAAGATCGTGCTTGCTTCGGAGCTAGAGAGCTGACCACACACACAT
>PVKH010041167.1:0-10982 GCA_004027955.1 Chaetophractus vellerosus
GGAACACAGCGAGAACAAGCAAAAGGGGGGGGGGATGTTTAATAAATAAAAAATAAATCTTTAAAAAAAAAAGCATAATATTGCAAAATGTTCCTTCGACTGTCTAAAACTTGTACTGAGTTTTGAGTTCTTCCAAAACCACAAAGTAGAATATGAAGAAAAGAAAGGAAATGAATTGTTGCTACTACTGGAAAACAATACTTCTCTATGGAAGAATTATTGCATTTACAATAACTGAGAAGTAGAGCTTGGCAAGTGGATTTATTTGGCTTTTCTCTTATAAAGCACTTCCATTATTCATATGTCTTCTCACTCCAAAGCAGTGTCTAACTTCAGTGTTTCCTGTCATACAAACCATAAGCTTTTATAGTTTTCAGGCATATTCACCTTTTGTTTTGAAGTACTGACCTGGTTCATTTATGACACCTAATGCTTATTGTCATACTTTGTGCTCTGCCTGGGTTGAGCATTAGATTCTAAGTCCCAATAAACATTTTCAATATATTATGGAACTTTTACTTCTGTAAATCTTCTAATGTGTGGGGTTAAAAGCAGGAGCACTTCTGCCTGGGTATAAGGAAGATACTGAGTTTAAAAATGTTCAAAACAGTGCAATACAGCAATTTTGTATTTCTTACTCTATTACATTTTTCTTCTCTGTGCCCTACTCTCTGTGTCCTCTTCATTCCAGACCGAGAGAATATTCTTCATCTCAGATATGTAATTCTTGTAACAGATGCAAAAAAAATATGGAGGAGCCACATGTCTTATAAAGCTCTGCTGGCCCCTGTCACTTTTTAAATTCCATTGCTAAGCAATCTACATGGTCAAGCCTGAGATGGAGGAGGGGAAAAAGGAGAGGATGTGGACATGTTTCTCCTCATGAAAATGATCAGTAAATAATTTTGACCAATAATGCTAATCTACCATATCAATTTATTGTTCAGGGTCACTTGCTTTGTTTCCACATTTTGATTATTATGAATAAGAAACAGTTCTATGCAAATTTGAAAATTATTTTATACTTGTTTTGTTGCATATTTACATGTCATTTGCATGCAAATTTCCAATTTTAGTAGATGATGCCAAAGTTTTAAGGGTACACATGTTCATTTACAGTATATAATATTTCACAGGTTCCCATTTTTGACAAGATTTTCTAAAGAGGAAGGAATACAATCTGAAGGACTGAAATAAAATAACTCCAATATGTAATAGTATAAACAGGGCTTTTCTTTTAAAATGGTATCAAAATAAAGGCATTTTCTGAAAAGAAAAAATGCTTCGTTTACCAACAACCCCTATAAAATTTTTCCTAGTGATTATATTATGGGAAAATGGAAATTGATTCCATAAAGAAGGCTAAAATTCAAGTAGGGTTATTAAGCAAAGGAAATGTCAGCATTTTGGTAAGTGTAATTATACAATAACATTACAAAGTAATATTCATAATATGTAATTCATAGTAACAATAGAAGTAATATACAACTAAAATAATGAAAAAATCTATCAGATTGGGATAACAGGAATTAGAGCATTCTCTAATATCCTTTTGTTGTTTTGGAGCAGGATAGATTATTGATTAAATATAGGCATTGTTTACATAAATATTCATGGTAAAATTTCTAGGGTAACTGCTAAAATGATACATACCAAGGTAAAGGTTACATATAAAATATATGTAAAAGAAATATTCATGTATTTAAAAGAATGTAAGAGAGCAAAGAAATAAATTATAAAAAAATAGAAACAGAAATCACAAAATGTGATGGTAAAATTTCATTCTAATATATAAGAAATCACAATGAACTAAAATGAATTAAACTCCCAGGGGAAAAAAAAGATGAAAGAAAGTTAAAACCTACAAGAAAACACAGAATGGTTGGAAGTAAAAGAATTTCAAGTTACATATCAGGAAAATGCAAACTAGATAAAGTAAATGTGATGATCACAACATTAGAAAAAGAAGACTTTAAAGAAGTATCACCAATAGAAGAAGTAGCACTAATAACATACTCTAGAGATGCTTAATCAATAAAATCTGAAATTTCTAAAATTCTATGCAGCAATATAATGATTTCAAATTACATAAAGCAAAATGTAAAAGATATATGGAATCAATTGGGAAATTCATCATCATGTGAGACTTCACCACACTTTTAACAATAATTCTGCAGCAAGCATACAAAGATTTGGAAAAAAGAGTACTTCTAAATAACACAATAAGTTTATTCTAGTAGAACTTTTATTTTTCATTTAGCATGTACATATCTTACCTGAGCACCAAAGGTGTATCAATAGATTTTTAATAGATGTATACAGGTATAATTATAGTACCAGAAAATAAGAAAATACTAAAAAAAAAAAAAAAAAAAAAAAAAAAAAAAAAAAAAAAAAAAAAAAAAAAAAAAAAAAAAAAAAGACTGGGATCATGTCAAAGGAATACAGGAACCAACCTGAAATAACTCCAATGGACAAAGCTGGAATAATTTGGGCAATAAAATAACAGCACTGTTATATAACCCATAGTATAAACTATTTATATCTGTATCTATATCTATATCTATAATATAATTTTACATAAATAAATAATAAGGGAAGAAGAGCCAAATCTCTCTTACAGAAGAATTCCAAATAATATGTGTAAATAATGCCTCTTATGGTGGTGGGGGGAGGTTTATTCTTGCATTAGTCATTGAGACTAAACTAGACTTATTACTTGTTTCCAAAAATACAAAAAGGAAGAGAAAAATGGTAACTTTCCACTATGAAAATCTGGCAAACACTACTTTAGCCAAGTGATGAAAGTTAATCTGACCATTGATATTAAGTAGATAGCATGTATCCTTTAATATAATGTAATAAGAATGTCACTCATATGCAGTATTCTTTTCAAAAACTGTTAATCCCAGCTTAGTCACAAGCAAAACAAGAAACAAACTCATATTGGGGACATTCTACAGGGTCCCTGCCCAATACTCTCAGGCATATCACTGTTACAGACCAGAGGAGACTTGAGATTCATGACAACTAAATACAATATGGTAGCTTGTACTGCATTCTGGAAGAGAAATAGAACATTAATGAACATATATTTTTAAATTCAAGTAAACTCTGAACTTTAATTAACAGTAATGTACCAATCCAGGTTCTTAGTTTTGCCAAATGTAAGATGATAATGTAAGATGTTTACTATGAGTAAAACTAAGTGTGTGGTGAGTAGAGTTTTAATAGTCTCTCAATGATTTCTACACTCTTGTATCTATACCTGTGTGTACTCCTCTCTCCCTTTTAGGGTGTAAGGAATCACCAACTTTCTTTTAATCAATAAAATATGGCAATGGTGAATGGACATTGCATGTGTTATTAATATTCCTGCAAAGTTGACTTGATAGCCCAGTTGCATCTTTATATTTAAAGGATGTTTAGTGTAAGCAGGATTTATTTGCATCTTGTTTTTTTTTAATCCAATATGACAATTCCTTCCTTTTTAATGAGGTACTTAGTCCATTTACATTTTATGTTTTTATTGATATGTTTGAGCTTAAACGTATCATCTAGCTATTTGTGCTCCATTACTCCTATTTGCTTCCCCCCCCTTTTCTCTTTTCAATCCACTTCTGATTTAATTGAATATTTCTTATTTTTTTATTTATGTTGTTGTCATTTTAGCTCTAACTCTTTGCTTTCTTATTTTACTGATTGCTTTAGGGTTTATAATATACATTTTAAATTTATTTCAGTCTAATTTCAAGTGAAATTAGACTATTTATGTTATAGCATAAGATTCTGTATTCATTTCCTAAGACTGTCACAACAAATTACCACAAATTGGGTGCCTTAAAATAATGCAAATTCATTCTCACATATTTCTAAAGGCCAGAAGTCTGAAATCAAGGTTTTGATAGGAACACACAACATCCAAATGCTCTAGGGAAGAATCCCTTCTTCCCTCTTCCAGCTTCTGTTAGCTCTAGGCATTCCTTAGCTTGTGGCTGCATAGCTCGTCTCTGCCTCTGTCTTCACATAGCCTTCTACTCCTCTCCCTGTGTATCTCTCCTAGGTGTGTATCTTTTAAGGACACTTGTCATTAGATTTTGGGTCCACCCGGATAATTCAGGATAATCTCATCTTGAGATACTCCACTTAAATATATCTGCAAAGACCCAAAGGTCATATGCAAAAGTTTTGAGGTTTAGGCCATGAGCATATCTTTTGGGGGACCACTATTCAACCCATTCCAATAGTATACTCCCATTTCTCCATTTACAATCTCTGTGCTGGTGCTGTAATATATTTTAGTTTTATGCATGCTAAAAGGTCACATTACAGTGTTACTGTTTTTATTTAAAAGTCAACTATCTTGTAGGGGTATTTAAATTATACAAAAATCATATATTTTACCATATAGTTACTATTTCTGTTGTTCTTTGTCTTTTGCATTGATTCATATTTTGCTCTGGTATCATTTTCTTTCTGCTTGAAGAATTTCATTTTATATCCCTTATAGTTCAGGTCTACTGCTGATGAATTCTTTCATTTTTGTGTGTCTGAAAAAGTCTTTATTTTTTTATAAAAATATTTTCACTTTGTGTAGAAATCTATGATGATAGCTTATTTTTCTTTATGTACTTTAAGATGTTTCTCTACCCTTTTCTTGATTGTATTCACACCTGATATCTGTTTTTAACAAGTTTCTCCATTTATTTGTAGTTAACATATCTTTTTGCCTTTGACCCCTTTTTGAGTTTGTTTCTTTATAAATGTTTTTGAGTAATTTGATTATGACATCTCTTGGTACAACTGTCTTCCTATTTATTGTGATTGGGGTTTGTTTTGATTCTTAGACTATTTGCGCTAATAGTCTGGATGAAATTTGGGAAAAAAATGACTATTCTTCATATATTCACTTATCTACCCCATCCCCGTTCAGAGACTCCAATTACACATATACTGGCTACTTTAAATTTTTATATAACTTACTGAGAACCTGAATTTCATTTTAATTTTTTCTTCTTTCCATCTTTCATTTTGGATCATTTCTATTTTCATATTTCCAATTTTTGTAATCATTTCTTCTGTAGTTTCTCATTACTCTAAGTCACATCCAATGTAATTTTCATCTTGTACATTGTAGCTTTTAACTTCAGAATTTCAATTTATGTCTTTTTACTACCTTGTGCTACTTCATAAATTTTTGACATATTAATGTATTTTTTTAAATCTCTTTTGATGTCATTATCTGCTAAGTTTATCACTTGTATAAGATACATGTTGGCATTGATTGATTTTTCTTCTCATTTTGGATCATATTTTCTTGTGTCATTGTATTTTTGGTTAATTTTTATTAGATGCAAGCCATTATGATTATTTCTTTGGGGCTAAATATTTTTGCATCATTTGGTTTATAAAATCCTTTTTTAGTCTAGGGATATCATGCCTCAGTGGGTAGGCTGATAAATGGAAACCATGACAATCAACCTCCCAGTTTTAAGAGTGAAAGCAGAATATGAGGGTTAAGAAGCAAGTTGTCAACAGACATGGCAATGGTAAAATATAGGAATCAGGAAAGTTCTATAGAGACTGCACAGTTGTATGATTGTTGACACTTTAATTAGTCATCTTGAGTGTGTGTTTCTGTCCCACTACACACAGCTGTATTTGAAGCACAGAATAAACAGAGATTTGTATTTAATGAAGTTTGGAAATTTTCACATTTAGTTCAAAGACTGCATCAAGGGGTAAAGAAATTGCTGATATATGCAAGGTTGAGAATATTATAATTAACAATGTAATCCAATGGTAGTGACATAAATTAGATCATGCACAGACCAAGGAAGAGGGAAAGGTGATAGAATCAGTGGGTTTTAGGTGTTTGGTTTAAACATATTGGGATTCTGCCTCATAAAGGGTGAGATAGATATATGGACATTAAAATTCTTTAAATGGAGATTATAGACTTTTTGTTTATTTATTCTCATTATCTCTCCTGATCCCCTCTCCATCTTTCATGATGTTCTTTTCCCCAAGAAACCAACCTGTATAGACCACACTCATTTGCTTCCTTGCCTTTGGGATACTGGATGTGGTGCAGTCAATATGTAGCCACAGAAAAAAATAAAATAGGTGGGGCAGGAGGTCAGGATATTTATTCTCTTAATCCTCTCTCTACAGGATCCTCTTACATGATTGTATTCCTCAACCAAAGACCACTGCTCCTCTCTTATTTTCGGTTCATCCCTGCAGCAGTTTGGTATTGTTTATGAATTCCAAAAATAGTTATTGGATTATGTTTGTAAACTGGTCTGTCAGAGGTATCATTTTTAATTGATTAAATTATGATTAGGACTTTGATTGGGCCACATCAGTAAGGCATTGAATCCCTGCCCCTTGGTGGGTGGGGACTCATAGAGAAAAGACATGGCAAAGGACAGAGTGGGGAGTTTTGAGTTGGAGTCTGGGAAGTAAGCACACAGAGAAGCAGAGTAGCTGAGCCCAGAGAGAATCGAGCCCTGGGGAGAGAGACAGAGCTGTGCACCTGATAGTCTACTGCTAGCCTCGTGGAGAGAGCACAGCTGCTGAGCTCAGAGAGAAACAGCCCAGGGACTTTGGTGAGGGAAGTAACTCATGCTTTATGGCCTGGTAATTGTAAGTTTCTACCCCAAATAAATACCCTTTATGAAAGCCAAAAGATTTCTGGTATTTTGCATCAGCACCCCTTTGGTTGACTAATACAATCCCCTAGAATTTAGGGAGTAGTATAGTTTTATTTCTACTAAACTCATGCTACTAAGCCATGATAATTGATATTACCCTATTCTCTCCTACACTATTGTGAATGATAATTTTATACATAAACCTTCCTTGAGTTATCCTAGGGTCATGAGTGATCTGTCTGTTGGGACCACAACTAATAAAACAAGCACATTATATTCATAAGGACAAGATCTTAATAACACATAGGAAAAGTAGGGAAAGGTATTGGTGCTTAAGCATTCTAGGAACTGAGTAACCAGGATGTTGGAAAACTCATTTATGTAGTTACTAAAACAATAAGAAATGTGTTAGTGATAAATATTAAGAAGTTGTGGGGGAATGAGGTGGGGTCCATTCATGCGAGCATCAAGAAAACAATTGGAGAGATTGAGAGATGAAGAATTTTCTTGTTTATTGTTTGCTTTTAGTTTATTATTATTATTATTGAAATAATGAAAATGCTGTAATAATAATTGAAGTGATGAATGCACAACTATATGATTATACCAAATACCATTGATTGTATTCTTTGGATGAATTGTATGCTTTATTAATATGTACCAATAAAATTGTTTTGTTTTTTAAAAAAAGAAAACATAACTGATGTTATCATTGATGGCTAAAGTGACAATGTCTGGAACCCACAATAGACCAGTGTGAGAAAAAAAGGACCATAGTTTAGAGGGCATCTGAGAATATATTTCTTCAGAGGGAATAATTCAGAAATAATTATAAAAGACAGCCACATCGAAGGAAGATTTTTTATTCATTGGAAGTAATTAAAAAAATTGGGAGTGGTGCGATATCTTTGGAAAATTTTCAGCTCTAGCTTATGTTAGTTAAAGTTTTTCTGGTAGATTTAGCAAATATTGTAAATATCTAGTAAAGTACTTGTCACATATTAGGGAAGAGGTAAATAGTTGCTCAAATGTGAATAAATTGCTAGAATGCCAACAAAGCAACAACAACAAAATACCTGGGAATAATGTTAATAAGAAATGTGTCAGAACCATCAGAAGAGAAGCACATATTTATTTGTAACTATAATAGAGAATTTTGAACAAATTTTTTGAATAGTTTTGAATAAATATACTACTCTAAAGTGGAAAGACTGGATATTGCATGGGTATATTTTGAAGTAATTTATATGCTTAATGCAATTCAAGTCAAAACTCCAAAGAATTATTTTGAATAGAAGAATTGTTTTTTTAGAGTTTGTCTTTGAAACAAAAGCAGAAAGGGTATAAGAAGAGCAAATATGACCAAATACTTTTAGCAAAATAAAAACAAATCATACTATATATATATAATGTTTATTTTAAATAAGAACAGACAATTTCATGCTTCTTACAAAAATGGCAAAAACAGATCAATAGAATATAAAACATATAAGGCAATGAGAAGGAAAGCAAGGACGATCATGTCGAGGAGGACAAGTAAGCTTAGTAGCTCTATAAATTTTTGATTGAATAAAGAAATCTTAAATAAATATTTTATAAAAAATTGATATACAGTGGTATAAAATAATATATATTGTATATAGTAATAAGAATCACCAAACATGAGCAATAAAATATTTCATAGAGATTTTTACTTTAAAATACATTTGCATTTCAGCCTTTTAACACAGTGATACTGTTTTGAATGATACTGCTATGGCAGATGTATGACATTATACATTTGTCAGAGCCTGTAAAACTGAACAGCATGAAGTATAAACCATAAACTATAGATTTTTGGTTAACAGCAATGTTTCAATATTGGTTCAGCAATTTTAACAAACGTACCACACTAATGTAAGATAATAATAAGGGAAAGTGTGTGTGGGGGGGAGGGAGTGGGGTTATATAGGACTCTCTATACATTTGGTGTAATTCTTCTGTAAATCAAAAACTTTAAAATCAATTTTGTTATTATTAAAAAAACAAAAAAAGATGTGAGAAGTAATTTATTAAGATTCAACTGCTTATTATTAACAAAATGTTAAAAATAAGTGTTATCAATAAGGATCAACACTAATGTATTGATATAAATTAAGATTTTGAATTGTTCCAAAATATTTTAACCAGTCCTGAGTACAAGGTTGTAATAAATAAGTCTTTGATATAAATTCTAAAATTGCACATTGTTGATGAAGCACAATGTATTATATAAAGGCCAATGCTGAACAAAATGCTTTGCTCACTAATTTTATCTAGAATATTTGTGATATTTCAATTACTAATCCAGAGTCTTGTACCACCAAATGATTTTCACCCAATGTTTGTAGGTAGTTGATCTGGTATTCTACTACTTTCACCATAATACGATGTTTGTATCATCTCAGAAAGTATTTGCATACAACATATTTATATTACTCACAGGTCTATGGGTTAGAAGGGGCAATTATGCCTAAAGCAGCAGCCCTAAAGGCCAGTAGGAGACTCAACTTTCAATTTGTCTTATCCTGGGGCCCAGGTTAGAGGTGTAAAATCTCCCCAGAGAATGTTCTACTCTTGACAGAAGTCAGAAACATGATGCGTTGAAATATTTTTTTAATTAGAGAAATTGTGAGTTTACCAAAAAAAAAAAAAATCATGCAGAAAATACAGGATTTACCAACATCCTTTTCCCGCCCACACAGCTTTCCCTATTATTTACAATTTATATTGGTGTGGTACCCTTGTTATAACTGATGAAAAACTATTATTATAATTATACTTTTTACAATAGTGCATATTTTAACATAGGGTTCACTCTGTGTTAAAGTGCTTTGTTTTTTGCTTTTTAAATTGTTTTTATAATGATGTACAAACAACCTAAAATTTCCCCTTTGACCACATGCAAATGTATAATTCAGTGTTCTTAACTGCATTCACAATGTTGTGTTACAGTCACCACTCTCCGTAACCAAAACTTTTTCCATCATAAACATTTAATGGCCCTTTAGGACCAGACTTGGAACCAGAAAACCACTATCACTTCTGTCCAGTTTCCACTCAGCAAAGCAAATCATATGGTAAAGCCCCAGATCAGTGGATTAGGGAAGTATTCTCCTTAGAGGAAAGGAGGAAAGAAAATGAAAATTCAATTTAAGAAATGATATTATCTGTCTCAGTTAGCATAAATTAAAATTACTTGAATTCCATTAATAAAACAAACAATTTAGAGAAGAAATTAGCTAGGTCTCAACTGCAAATTGGGAAGAATTTAGTAATAAAGCTAATGATACATAATTATTAATGAACAAAGTTGTTTCCACATACCACGTTATGGACTGGCCAAATAACAACTGCATATACAGCTTTTTTTTTTCCTTCCAAAATTATGTTTTATTTATTATCAAATGAAAAGTTAAATTTGTGACTTTATTAGCTTTCATCTTGGGAGAAAACTCTGTCTCTATCATTTCTAACTTTACTTTCAGCACAATTTGATTAACCATGAAAGCCTCCACTTTCCTATTCATAGCAAATGAGAGAACATGTGCCTGTGGCTGCAACATCTCTCAATCTTGACAGGCCTGAAAATAAAGTTTATTGACAGAAAAAATGTCCCATTAGCCTTTTCACTTGTATGAATCTTGTTAAACATTTGGTCTATAATAATGTCATGATACAGATGGGATGAACAATGAAGGATTATAATGTGGTCCTTCCTCCTCTAAAACATCTATTGTCATTAAACAATTCTTCTGGCATATTTTCTTTAGTCCCATTCTATATTTTCTTCTCAGAACTCACTTTTCTTTTGCTATTTGCATCATAGTAAAAATATTAAAAATATACTTAAAAGTTTTATCAATTAGAAGTCCAAATAAACCAAATTTCAGAGTTAAAGTCTTTACCAAAAACATCATCTACATAGTTTCTATATAGAAATAGAGGATTAAAAAAATAGGTGGTGAGACTCAAATATCCCTTTGTCCATTATTAAATCTTAGTTCTGATAGAATGCTCTAAATACAGACATTTTCAGCAAAATTATTTTAAGAATTCCATTGTATTATTAGCAAAAGTCAATAGAATTAACTTTTTATAACACAGAGATTATTTTCATTTTCATGAAGAAAATCTTAGAATCCTAAGACTGCAGTAATTACAAAATTACTTTGCTGTTTGTTTTTCTATCAGGGCTTTATATGATATTAGGATTTTGCAAACCAATAACATATGTTCTTTTCTGATCATAATTAGAAACCTCACAAAATTTGACCACTGTTATATTATGTCACTCTAAAAAATACA
>PVKH010041168.1:0-10969 GCA_004027955.1 Chaetophractus vellerosus
TCCTTGAATAAAGGAGGTCCACAGTGGATGGATGGGGATGATAGCATATCTCTAGCAGTGTTACTGTGAGGATGAGAGATGATGATTATAAGTTACTGAGAGGTCGTACGTTTTTGATAAATATCAGCTATTTTCATTATGATCTTCATTTATAATCTCACCTTAGCCATGCCATCCAATGTGATCCAGGCCCTCTCAAACACTTGGTCTTACTTACACACAGAATGTATTCTCCTGCCTTCCTGATGTCAACTGAAAAACTGGCAAAGGTTTTCTTCCCCCTTGCATCCATGGGAATCCTTGTTAATATATAAATTCTGTTTTTGTATTCTTACAGAACACTTTTCTGTTGTGGCACTTATAATATACCCTGAAGTCTCTGACCCAGTTGTATGCCTTCCCTGCTAGACTCTAAGAATAAATACTATGTCTTATATATCCTTATATCTCAAATCCTTAGCCCAGTGCCCAGAATGAAAATGTTCAACAAATGCCTTCAGAATTGTACATGTATAGAAATAAATGTATATTCAGTAATACCAATATAATGGAGTAGAATACTGAATTTTCAGCAGCTGAAGTCTAAATTCCTTTTAGAAAGAGAATGGTCTTTGCCTAAGAAAATGCTTTGATAGTTATTTTTGGATGTAAGGTGCTATATTGAGTCTTGGAAAGAAAAAAAAGAAAAAAAATAGTTAGTCAGCTCTACGTAAGAAATACATAGGGAATATCCAAAACCTTCAGTAAAGTGTGCCACCTCTTCAAAGCCATGTTTTAGTGTTTTCGGTTGTTGCTTATTCTTTTCTTGTTTTGTGTAAATCAAAGTACCTAAATTCTATATGTGGTAAGAAGAGGTATAGTGAGTGCAGGAGGGTAAGATAATTTATACATTGAACTATTGTATTAGTACAAGAAACTTGGAAACAGAGTGGATGAGAAAACCTGTGAGTTTGCTCAATCCTATGTGCAATAGAAATTGCCTCACTGTGGACAAATCTCATTTCCTCTTCTTCCTGGGTAAATTGCTAAATTAAAACTCCCAATGACACCTTGTATCTTTGTCCACATGAGTTAGTTCTATCCAAAATAATGTGAAATCCTAGGCCTGTACCAGTTAATGTAAACTAAGGAGGGCTCCTTTTTTACTCTTCTCTTTCACTGGCTTGAAACAGACAAGCACAGAAAACCTGGAAAACAAGTGAAAAGATCAAAGAACTATAAGATGGAAGGAGACTAGGTTCTTGCATCATATCCTTGAAGATATCCCCCCACCAACTGGAATACCCATTTTAGACTTTAAGTAAGCAAGAAAATTTTATTCCATCTGAGATATTACACATTTAGTCTTTAAGGAGGTTGGCAGGTCTAGAAGATTTTAAGTGCTAACACATTAGAAAAATGTCAATTAAGAAAACAAAACAAAACATACACAGTAAAAATATTTCACATCATTTGGAAGAAGGAGAATACATTTTTTATACTATTCTACAATTAAAGTATATCATTTCTGAAGAGACTTCTTTTAAACATTGTGAAACCTCAAGAATCTGCTATTTGTTCAGTTAAGTAAAGAGTATGAAGTCTCCTATTTACTGATGTCAGTCTAGATTTTAAGTCTTTCTCAACTTTATGATTGTGATCAACTCATTCATAGAACATTGGATTTATAATCTTCAATTCTAATGTCTTATTTTAGATTTCATTGTAGTTTCTTACATAGAGTTTGCTCTGCTGGTATATCAAGGGTGCTTTTATTAAGCTTGATTAATAATCAGATCCAATTGTCTTTCAATATGAAGAGAAGAAAAATGATATGCATTTTTGCTCACTTACAATGGTTCATATAAAGTAATTCTATATAAAAGATATCATATGAATATTTGAGATATGAGAGTGTACAATAACAATTAATGGAAACATTAATGGCCGAAGGTGAAAGAGAATTCAAATTTAACTTTATGACTCCATGGCCAAGTTCTTTACTCTAATATCTGGTCTTATCAGCATGTCAATATCTTCAACTACCATATTTTGCACATTCTCTCTGGTAAATTTCACTCCTCTCCTTACTTCATATGCTATATTCTAGTGATGTGAAAATCCATATTTTTATCCTGACACTTAATGCATGTTTCAGTTTCATATTTCTAACTACCACTTAGGTATTATTATGTAAAGGCTATTATGTTACCACAAACTAGGTCTGTCCCAAAGCTGAACTCATTTTATATACATTCAAAATTTCTACTCCTTCAATACCTTTAATCCATTTCAACACGCCATTCACCTTCTCAATTAAGCCACGTACTTGAACAATCATTTTTACCTCATTCATGTAATTTGCTTCCCACATTAAATAAATAAGTTTTGCCCATTCAGATTCATACAGCCTTCTTGGTTTCACCCTCTTAACTTGATCTATATCCATCTAAGTCCTATCAGGAAACAGAAAGTTCACTCAATCTCAGAGATTTTTTTTTAAAGTTTAACAAAGGTGCTATTTGTAGGGTAGAGTTTAGGGGATCAAAGTGCCTGTGGCCTAACAATATTGGAATAGCCCTATTACTTCTTAGTCTGTGGGGGCCAGCAAAGAGCAGTTACCAGTAACTAGAGAGACTGTTTCTATGCAGAGGGTTGTATGGCTATGGATGTTGTCTTTGGAAAAGAAATGACACAGGAGGGATAAGGCCAAGGAAGTATTTTCACTCAGATAACTCCTGGCGTATTACCCAATCTCCTGCCACAATCTCCCATTGACCAAACCGAGAACCCAATTGAAAAATCAAAGGGCAATAGAGTACAATACATTTAGCTCTGCCTTACAGGACAAAGAGCAGGACACAGAATTGTGAAGGATGGATCTGGAGGGGCATAAGGAAGATATGCCTTAGTTTGTGTTATCATCTCTCTTCTCCTAACATCTGACCTAGTCTCTAATTTAACATTCCAATTTAAGTAAATTTATTCTTTTAATATAAGAAATCTTATCATTCCTATACATGGCATTAAATTCTCAATGAGATCCCTGAATCTTCAGAGATAAATACAAAATATTTACTAATGTAAAAAACTCTTTAAAATCTAATCCCTACTTATTTGTCATACCCCTTACTCTACGGTCTAAAGCCATGCTATTTTAAATAACCATGTATTTAGAGAACCTCTTTAATACCCTGTCTGGTAAGCTCCTTTTATTCCTTCAATTCCTTTCTCAAAATTAATTCCTCTGAGGAATATCCATTGGATTTTAGCAAAAATTAAAATTGACACTCATTATTTACACATCTCTCTTTATGAAAATAACACTTGTCTTACTCTAGTGTAAGTATAGTATGAATATCTGTGACACCCATATATTGTAGTCTTTAAATTTAAGAACACTCTATGTTAATCTTTATGTAGGTATCCTGTATTTGGTACATAAAATATGCCCAGAAATATGCTGGCTGACTGAAACTAAGAAAATAAAGACTTTGTGGCAATCATCAATGAAACTCTATCTTTCTAAACATATTTATTTTCTCTTATAAATCCATCTGTTGTCCATCTTCCTTATTTTCCCTTTATCATAGAATTAGGTCAAGTTAGAGGTGGATATGAGTATAAATATCATCTGATTGGACCTCCTCATTTTGTACTGTGAATAAAAATTGAAGTTATATGTTCAATATGATGCATTATTTACCATTTTTATCAGGAGTGAAACTCAGTATTTCTGACTGTCTTTCGTGATCTCACTATACCCTATCATCATCTGATCTGCCCTCCCTTTTTGTCTTTCTCCTATGCTTGTGTGCAAGATAATACAATGCAACTCAATGATGTCTAAAGACTTTTTGGAAGCACTCAGGGCATAACATTTACTTCTGAAATTTGACATAATCTCTAAAAAAATTTAAGGGGATGAGGAAATTAAAATTAATCACCGGTTTAAGGCAGAGAAATAAATTCAAATAAATGAAATAAGAAAAAGTCCACAGATAATGAAGATGGAGTATGACAGGATGTGATTGTTTCCTTATTCAATTTATCACTAGCCTCTTCCAAAACATTCACATTCTTACAGGTGTAGGTGAGGTAAAGGAGAGGTGAATGCGACCCACCTTAATTTGGTGGCATCCATAAAATCTACCTGTCACATCTCATCTAGGAGTTAATTTTCCATTTGAATTATGAACCTCTCTAAATAGGAAACAGACATGGAAAGCATCTAACTTCTATCACTCTTGACCATGCAAACAGAGACGTGATGACTACAAACAAAAAATCAGTTTTGGTTAAGTTTCAAATAGAATCATCAGAAAAGGGATTATAATAAAAATAATAAGTATAGCGAATGTAAACATTGATATTGACTCATGAATCTTTAATCGTATTATGTGTATGCAAATATATGTAAATATTATTTTTAAGTGACTATAACCCTGTGAAACCACATAGCAATGATCTTCTGCCGGTTTTCATAGCTAAATTGAAAGACAAAATTCTCAACTGTCTTAACCACATTGTGATGATTTGTTAGACATAAATTTCTTAGTCCATAGTATAAAATATGCCCAGAAATATGCTGGCTGAATGAAACTAAGAAAATAAAGACTTTGTGGCAATCATCCATGAAACTCTGTCTTTTAGTGTTTTAACCTATCTATTCGAAAATATTCAGTATAAATTTGCAATTGCCAAAACATCTTTACATGTTATTTCCAAAGTGTTATATATGTATTTATGCATGCCTTGACTTGTTCCAGAAGGGAATAAATGTGACCAAAATACATACACAACAAAATGGAAAATAACTTGGTAAGGATGAGTGTGAATGAAATGCTGAGCAATATAGAGGGACCACTGCTTGGATTAAGGTTAGAGGAAGAGTTTTGTCTAAAACATCTTATTTTAATTCACTGGTATCATGAGTAGGTTTCACTTAGTTGGGCATAAATATATTCCAAGAATGATAGAATATAACTGGAATATAGTTTATAAACTGTTAGTTCAAAAACTTTTTTAAAAACTTGTTTTACGTTTTATATTTTAATTACATAAGCAATACAGTTCTTGATTTGAAAAACTCAAAACCATGGCGATTTAAAGTGAGAACCTGACTCCCTTATCTTGCTCTTCACATGTTTTGCTTTGTATAGAATCCTCATTTTTCATTGGACAGGAGCCGATACAGATTCTAGCAGTAGAAGTGGATCAGGTTCCACTGATTTATTTGGCAAACATTCATTCCATGCTCATGGTAGAACAGGCTCTTTCCTGGGCTTCGTGCAAAACGATAGTGAAGCAAAACAGATCCGTGCCCTTTCCTCAGAGAACTGACCATTCAGTAGGAGAGGCAGACACACGTCATTCAAATGCACAAACAACTCTATAATTGAATGATCTGGGTAAATGCCATGGAGCAGAAATGCAGGATATTATTAAAGTATAAAGGTGGGAAGCCTGACCTTACCTGAGGAATTAGGAAAGATTTTCCTCTTTGGAGTTATTTTGAGCTAAGCCATCATGGATGAGCAGAGTTGAGAAAACAGTGGGAGAAAGAACTGTGCAAACATTACTTGAAGGAAGGAAAAACAGCACTGCCAAGATCTGGAGTTGGAAAGAGCTTAGTTCATTTAGGAAATCTAAAGAATTTCAGAATGTTTTAAATGTGAGGTAGAGTGCTATGAAGAGGAGTCGGCAGAGATGTTGGAAAGCACTCAAACATGCAGTAGGAGACAGGGTTGTGGGCATTTTTGGTGTTTGCATCTCCCTTCCTGACCAATCTGTTGCAGAGATTCACTTCGATTAAATGTAAAACCAAGACTCTAACGGTGTGCAATAAAAAGAATCCCATGACTCCCTGGTTGTGTTTCCTTTATTTGGTTGGGTACTTACCTCAACATTTTGAGTGTGCCTCAAATTAGTAATCACATGCATTCACTCTTTATCATAATTACTTGCTGGACAAAATATATCTTTTACTTTACTGTTGTGTCAGGCTCAGATGAAATTCTCCTGAGTGGTACCAAATTGTTTCTACATCTTCCTTAATGAAATAATGACCCATCATCCATAAAACAAATTATTAAAATCATTTAATATGGAAAATGGGAAAAGAAAGTTTCTGTGAACACTGTCTAACAACTTGTATCCTTTTAAAGATTTGTAGCAGGAAGGACGAGCCAACAAACAAAAGTTAAAACAAAAGAAAGCGAAACAAGATAAGATAAACTAACAAAAAAGCAAACACACACACACACACACAAAACATTTGCCACAATTAGAAGTAACTATTATACTTAGCTCCTTGCTCTAAAAATTTGCAAATGAAAATAAATTATTAGGTATGTCTCCTGCCTTTGCAGTGCAAACTCCATTTTAAATTAATCAGATAACCCTACTGATTAGGAAGAGCTCTATCATGGTAGGTGGTAAATTTATAGTGAAAAGCAGGGCTGGAAATGCATGGTATAAATGTATAATCCCAGGGGGTGGATGTGGCTCAAATGGTTGGGTGTCCATCTCCAATATGGAGGGACCTGGGTTTGATCCCTGGGACCGCCAAGTTAAACAAAAAAAATGTATAATACCCATGTATTACTTGTTTTTTGAGACAAGAGTCTTTGCAGAAGACTGATCTGACTGTTACTGCCTTAAAACAATGATAAATTTTGGCAACATTGTGGTTGAGGTACCTTGTGATTTGAAACCTATCTGCATTAAGCAACATCACTTGTGAGGTATAATTGTCAAAAATAGTTAAGCTGAAATGAATCAAACATTCAGATCTAACTTCTACAAATCAGCTGGACTGGTGTTTTCAACAAGTCAATGTCATGGATAAAAAGGAGGGAGAATTAAGAGCCATAGCAACAAAAAGTATTCGGTTATCCTTGATTGTGTCTTGTGTGGAACAAAACAGCTATAAAAGATATTTGTGAAGGAAATGCGGGATGATTGAATTCAGACTATGAATTAGATTGCATTAGTTAATTCTTCTTAATTATGTAAGAGTTCAAATGTAATTTTAAATGTAGGAAACCATTCTTACTTTTTAGAGATGCATACTACAGTATTTGAGGTTAAAGTTTCAAGATTTCTGTGAATGTCTTTAAAATTATTTAGGAAAAATAGAGCAAGCATATCTAGCAAACAGTTTGCAATAATTAAATTAATATATATATATGTTCATCTCATATTTACTCTATACTTTTCTGTATGTTTGAGGTTCTTTTTCAAAAATTAAAAAAGAAAATGTCAAAGAACACTGTCAATATTTAATTACCTGTTATTGGTGTGATGGGGTTGGGAGGGCAAAGAGGAGAGGAGAAGAAATAAGAGGTGAGGAGAGGGGAATCCAAATGTTTAAGAAACATGTCATATAGCTTTATAACACTTCTCCTTATTTATGAGAGTTTGGCCTTAAAGTTAAGTACCTTGCATTTGAGATCTGCCCATCATCATATTTCTGCTTTGTGCCTTTGGTTTGACCCATTACCCAATTCCATTATATCTTAGCGCTAGATGTTATTTTCAGAAATTACAGATTTAGTTTTTAATCTACTATTGACCAACTTCCAGAATTTCCATGAATTCTTGCAAATCAAGTCTTGGCTTGAACATAAAAAATAACTTTTTTCATGCAATGAAAACAACAGAGAGAAGTAGATTATCTCAACCAGTCATATAGGATACCTTGCAAACTCAGTACTTATCTGTGTTTTCTAAAGCAGAGCCTCCTGCTGCCTGATACTATGTTTTACAGTGACAGGAAATCTCCCCACTGTTCCTCATAAATTGTCTGAAATAGAGTCTAAGGTTTATAACAATAATTAACTTTAAAAACTCCTATTCATTTATAAGCAATTAATAGGTTATTGATACTATGCTGAATGCATTAAATCAAGCATACCCATTTCACAAATAGAGAGACTGAGAATCAGAAGTAATCTAACTTGCTTCACGTATATTTGCTAAAAATTTTCTGAACTGGGTTTTTATTTCATCTTTCTTTGCCTCCAAAATCAAGGTACTATTCTCTATATCACAGATTCTAAGTTGCAAAAACTTAGTTTGCAGAAGTAAAAATTACATATCTTTTCTGATTAAAACCATGATTGCAATATAAATTCCAGCGCAGAGGTGAATTCTCTGTTATAGAGTATTCCAGGTTTTTTTTTTTTCTGTTATAGCTGCGAAGTGAGAATGGTGAACTTATCAGGCTATATCAGTTTTCTTCCAGAACTCCTGGCACATGACCAGGGTTCATTTATGGTCACCATTGTGAGGCCCCATAGCAGCTGCAGTAAGATATTTGCCTGCAATAGTAACAATTGTAACCCTAGTACTGGGTTTACACTTGGGAGCTCTAGGAAACTTCTGCTACTAACCGGGCATCATTTAGAAAGCTCTTGTTGCACCAGGACTGAACTTTGAATTTTGTACAGACATTAATTGGCAGCCGGACTCAGCACTGAGCACTTTGCTCTCTGAATAAATCACCACAAGAACCAAGAAAATCTCACGACATGAATATGTAAGTCAGGGGTCAGTAAGGGAGGGGAACTACTCACTTTCATAGATTATTAAAACCATTAAAAGCCATGCTTTTACACTGTCTTGGACATGAAATTCTAAAGCCCTTCTCAATCTCTATTTCTTTCACCTATTTGTATAAGCAAGATCTCTAATGGTAGACTTTCGTTTTGTTTTTTTGTTTTTGTTTTAGTCTCCATGTCTTACATGTACTATGCTGATTTTCAGAAGTGCCCTATATGTTACATTATGAACATTATCAGAAAACACACAAAAAAATTGTTTAAAACGGAGGAAGAGTTCTGTGAGACCTCATCTGAGCAAACTGCCAGGACCACACAGCAAGTCCTCTTACTCTGATCCAAGTGAACTCTGGCTCCTGCTGATTTTATATTAAACACTGGCTAGAATCCTGACTACATGGGAAGCTAGTTTTTCAGTTCAACTTTTATGATTTTGCATCTGAATCCCAAATACATATTTCTGGTTATCAATTTTGTACCTCACATTAACCAGGATTTTTACAATTCCATTTTTCCTATATTTTTAATCTTTTTCCCAGTGTGTCACTTCGTTATGACAATAACACATATGTTCTTCAACTCATGTGACTTAATAAAACCAAATTCTCAATGCTTTTTCTCTACTTCTTACCAATACCTGGGCTTCAAGTCTCCCATGAAATGAGTCTTCCTTTGATACATTGAGCCCCTCTAAAATATAAATCCTGTTTTCTGAACAAAACAATTTCTCCCCTGTTTACTACTGATCTCCTTCTCTCTAACTCTCTAGTGAAAATATACAGGCTTGCTTTATCAACATTGTAAATTGACCCCTGTTTACCTCATGGCATGTACCATAAATAGCAAAGCATTTGCATATTCTACTAAGAATATTAGAGTGAATTAAACATATTTTGTTTTGTTCAATTGTTTACATTTACAATTGAAATAAAATCCTTTCAATATATTCAGGTTTTCTTCAGAGTTTATATTTAATGGAATCATATCACCTTTAGGTAGAGAAAAGCAAGAAAATTATTATCTCACCCAAGATGACCTTTCCAAATTCTTTAAAGATTTTGGTCAATTAAATATAAAGCAGTTTTGTTGTTATTGTTGCTGGGGTTTATTTAGTTATATTTAAGTTCAAAGAAATGAAACAAAATTAGGTTGTCAGAATGCAAGTCAAGAATTAGAATTTTCATTTTCATTTTATTTGTATGGACTAGATACTCTGAATGGCCATTCCACTTGGTATTACATCTTAGATACTGAAATATTAGATACAGCTATTTAAATGTTGCTGATTTATTAAAGAGGAAGACTTGTGATGAGAAAAAATGATAAGTGAAAATTAAGAATGGTAAAAATGTAATTAATTAGGAAGATATAACAGTTCTAAAATTATATACATTTAATAATATAACATAAAAATATAGATGAAGCACAAACACAACCACAGTAATAGAATTATATTATATGGGTAGAGTTTAACAAACTCTTTCGATAAAAGACTGAGCAAAAGAACAAAAAGAAAGATCAACAGAGACAGAAACTTAAAATAGCAAATATTTGATATACTACTAGAATGTAGAATATAGTCCTTCTAGACTGGAGCACAATATACTAAATATTTCCCGTGGGTCACATACAGAATTTACAGTAAATGATCAAACAGTAGGTAATGTGTTTTATAGAATTGGTGTCACATAGATCACATGCTTTAAAAATAATGCACTTAATTTAGAAAAACATCATTTATTGGACAAAGGAAACCTCTAAATAACTCATGAAAAAAAGAAGATATTTTAATGGATACTCTAAAGTATTTAAAGCTGATATTGATAAAGCTACAAACTTTGGGGATGTAACCAATGTAATACATTCATTTTCTACTGATGCTATATGAAGTTACTGCAAATTTAGTAGCTTTAACAATACATTTTTATTTTCTCACACTTAGGGAGATGAGATCTAATATGGATGCCATGGCTATGTCCTTACTGAAGGCTCTGTTTCCTTATCTTATCCAGCCTCCAGAAGTCACCTGTATTCTTTGGCTCCCCCTACAACAGTCGTGAAGCACAGAATCTTCAAATCTCTCCCTGCTTCTGTTCTCCACATATAAATACCCTTTTTTTTTTTTTTTAAAGATTTATTTATTTTATTACATATCTCCCCTTCCCCCCGCTGCGGGGACGCGCCGAGAGTGGTCACTGCGCAGGCGCGGCTTTCCCCGCTTGTGGGCGGTCTCTGCGTCCGTTCACGGCCGGCGCTTGATTCAGTTCGCGGGTGGCTGGCTGCACTCCATCCGCGGGCGACCTGCCCGGGCCGGGGCGGCTCTTGCCCTGTCCGTGGCAGCTTCTTGCCCTGCCCACGGCGGCTCTGGCCCGCCCATGGCGGCTTGCCATTCTCAAGGCGGTCTGCCCGCTAGGAGAGGTCCCCGG
>PVKH010041169.1:0-10977 GCA_004027955.1 Chaetophractus vellerosus
CAAAAACCAAAAATTGATCTTATCAAGTAATCTAATCAAAGGCCCCTCAGCCGAATTTAATGCAATCAAAGATCTCACACCAACAGGGATAGATTAGTTTAAAAAAATAATCTTTCTCTTTTGGGGATTCATAAAATAATTTTAAACTGCCACAAAGTTTAATGAAGAAATTTGTGTCTTGTTACAGGTAACTCCTTCAGGTGAGAAAGTCATGCACTTCTTCAAGCAAGGCAGATTTCTTTGGCTGGCAGTGGAGGTTTGGTGGTGATTGGGCATTGAAGCATTCCAAATCCACTACATTGTCCCCCATGATTCAGCCTCAGTTTTAGGAGCCCAGTCTTTTTTGGATAATGCTTAACTTGTGCAGAAGAGACCAGATGACTTTATACATTTGATTCATTTTATAATTCAACAACATACAGGCTTGAACTTTGCATTTAGATTTTTATCATTTTAGTTCTGCAGCTGCTAAAGATTAGAGATTCTTTAGCATAGTCTTGGAAAATTCACAGTTTTCAGTTTTCATGATTTTACCAAATTTTTAGGAATTGTAGCATGTTGTTCTCCTTTTGAGCTGTGCAGAGCTATTCCCAGTCATCACCCTCTACCCAGTACTCAAAGTCTTCCAGTTTTTCAACTGAGCACTCAGTTTCTCCAAAGCCAGCCTTCAATGAGCACTTAATTTCAGTACTTCCCTGAACATTAATGATTTTTTCACTTAACCAGATAACCAATACCAGATCACCTGATTTTCCTGAAGGTTTGCTGCCTGCAATCCACTTCCTGTGCCAATTTCTATACCAGTCAGGGTTATGTAATGCAACAATCAGAAACAGACTCCTGCTAATTTTAACAGGAAAGAACATTTTAGGAAAGCATTTGGGTAGATCACAGAATCTCTGGAAGGCTGAAGAACCAACCTCATAGAATGGGGAAGAACTAGAATAGCTGGATATTGGATAATTAACTATTGCTGGCTTTCCCTGGACTTTCCCAGTTTTAGTACTGAAGTTCTCATACCTGGACAAACTTAGCTCTATGGTGCCATCATAGCTAAGACGATGCCACAGCACCAACCTGGTTATACTGCCAGTGCCTATGCCACAAGATCTCAGAAATTGTCACTTGTTTTACTGTGACCATGGTCTGGGGAAATGATGCAACATTGCTTCACCTTCAAATTCGAAATGCCCCCTCCCCCTCACACTTTTGTCCACTGGCTGCAGATTCAGTATTCATATCCAGATTATCTGTTTTCTGTCTGCTCCTACTATCCACCAATGGTCAACATTTTTGGATTTTTCAGCTTCTCTGGTAGGAAGACCAGCTTTGACTCCCATTAAGACTTTCATGAGATAAGGCAGACAAAGACAAAGAAATGCAAATCCCATTGTAGCTGTAAGCAAACAATACAATGGGTCAGGAATAAGAAAACAAAAGAATGGTAGGGTTATAAAAAATCATTTAGGAAAGAGGTGCCAAAAAATGCATCAGAACATAAGGGAGCTTTTTATATCTGTTTGTTATGAAGCTGTCAGAGCTGACAAACACTGCATTCTCCTTGATAAGTGAACACAAAGAAGAACTGATTGAGCCTTTGCTACCCAAAGATAATTCCTCAAAGGATCAGAGTGTGACTTGCTCTACAGAGATCCTTGGTATGTTGATTATATTTATTTTGGTGGCATTCAGTAATGTTATTATCAATGGATATTGTTTAAATTGGGGGGGTATCGAATACACAATTAAAATTAAATTGAATGTAAGGTGCTCCATGTAATTTTTATGAAATATTGAATAAAAAATTTTTGATTATTCGGTGTGACAGACAATTATATAAAACTATCACCTTTAAAACACTCCATTCTCAGTTCCATGGAGATTGATCTGCATGATGTTGTGTACTCATTTTTTTCTCTTTTTTGACATTCAGCTGTCATGTGATGGGCTGGAAAGGGAAAAAAAATGCTATTGAAAGACTTTCTGTTTATTCTGAACTTGTAAATAGCCTTTTGGATTTGCTAATCTTCTGGAGAGTTGGAGGAAATGTTAGTTAAAATAAATACCTCCCTAAATGGCATAAGTTTTATCTCATTCACTGAAATATAGTAATGCCTTTGACACAAATAGTATCTTCAAAAGCATTTGTGCTTCATCTCCACATATTCTCTTTTAAGACTTTTAAATGCTATCCAAATCAGGGAAAAGAGTTCATATATAACAATCCCTTAAATGGCATACATACTTGCAATGAAAAAACATATATATCAAAGTCATTCTTTAAAATGCAAAATTGAGCAATTTTTTAAAATTGCATTAAGATATAACATTCATTCTGTTTTAATAAAATAAACTTCTTTGATCATGAAATCAGAAAGAATATTAATAGAACAAAGATAATGTGATGACTTTAAAACTTTGTCTAGAAACTTGGTGAGGATTGTGATGAAGTTATAATGCCCCAGTTCAACATTTTGGACCCTAGCCTCCAGCCTAGAGAAAGATTTCTCTGTAATCTTTTCAAACATTCATATAGGTATTTATTAGATCTTTTAGTTGTCATTGCCAATGTGTTTCTATTGCTGACATCCAGCTTACATGTGAGAATATAGGTGAAATTTTAATATAAATGGACTCCAAACTTTGCCTGGAAAGACCAAAGATATTTATAAATAGCCATTCTTTAGGTGCCTCCCTCCCTGAGCTCCAGAAAGGTCTGCATTCATTATCACACTCATTTTATCATTACTAAATGAAATAGTGGAGAGACTTATAAGGCAGAACCATTAATAGGTCAACAGCACAGACCCTATTTCCCTTTCATCAAATTATGACAGCTTTAGTATTTACAATATCATAGTCTGTTTTGGAAGAGTTGCACCTATTCAGATTGAAATTATAAAATTAAAAATTTAAAAAATTCATATGTTGTACCTTTATGGGTACTTCAGCTTTACCTTGAGTGTTTTCCTTGTTTTAAATGAGGACTTAACATAGTTCCTTGAGTTACAAAATCCTAGTTCCAAAAATCCTAATGACTAAGGCAACAAAATGATATGCTGAAGTCTTCCATGATTCCTAAGAGCAGTTATTAAATTAATTTTAAGGATTCAATATGAAAATAATTGAATATTTACTAAACCTGTTCTTTTAGATTAATCTGGCTGTTTTACCATGCCTCTAGAGAAATAAAGATCCTCTTAACTTTTACATTAAAGTAAAAACATGGTTTTAGAATAATTGCATGGGCAATGAATACACCAAAAAAGGCAAAATTTAGGCATGAAAAATAATGTTTAGAATATGTTTTATTTTAGCAGGTTTAGCAAAGCTGGAAGTAAAATGCAAAGAAAGTAAAAATTTGCTTATGGGAAGATCTCATTTTGAAATCAGAGTCAAATATATAGTTTTATATATTTACATAAATTTAAATTTTTATACCCTAATTTCAATGAAATTTTCTTATCAGGACATTTGGAATGAAGCATTCTACTTAAAGCCTTCTCCACCTTCACTTTAATTTTCATCAACTGTGATGGTCAAGTTCATGCATAAACTTGGCCAGGTTATGGTGCCTAATTGTTTGGTCAAGCAAGAATTGACCTGGTTGCTACTGTGAGGATATTTCATGGATTTACATAACCAGTAAATTATTTGCATCTATAGCTGATTACATCTAGAATCAACTGAGGAGACTGCCTTCAACAATGAGAAAAGTCTCATCCAATCAGTTGAAGGCCTTAGAAGGCAGAGTGAAGATTTCAGCCTTCAGAAGGGAGAATTTCCATCAACAGTTTAGTAGGCCGGCTTCTCCTAAATTTGTAGCAATTTATTATGCAGTAATAGGAAAAGAACACAAATTATATAACCCCTCATGTATTAAATATCATGTTATTTTATTTCTCATCAGAACACTGCTGGCCTATCCATGAAACACCCAGGCACATGCTATTATGATTGGTCATCGCTGATTTTTGACCTACTGTATCATATGGAAAACATAACTGTAGATATATTTGCTATTATGTTGTTATGAATATGTGGTAGAACATAATTTATTCAACAGCTTGTTACTTTAATTTAGACCTTTTAAACATTTGGACATATAACACACAGGTCTCAATTTGTGCTCTATGTCTGGGTCCTGAAAATAGTAGTAGATATGTTCAACATCCACTTCTAGTGTTCGGTACATTCCTCAGTACTCCCTGACACAGCAGCGGTGAACTCTCTGCTTCCTTACAAAACCAATTCTATACCCTGTATTACATGAATCATGCTGAACTGTTGTATTTTAGTAGGTCTTTCTTCCCTATTAGAACATGAGCTCTTTGAGAACAGAAATATTTTCTCGATATCTTTGGTTAATCATGTCAAAGACAGCACTTGACACTTGGCAGGTATTCCATAGATACCTATTTAAATAAACGGGTGAGAAGGAGGATGGACATAGAAATATTCAGCTCTACATTGCTTTCCTCTCTGCTGCCCCTTTTGTTTCCCTCCATCTCCCTAAATACATGTTTAAGATAGATGTAACAAAGGGCTGATCTTTTATTTGCTTGCCAAACACGCTAAAGATTTACATCAAAAGGCCTAACTCACAAGTGGTTTTCCACCTGGGATTTGGTCCTCTAGGAAATTTTAATGAAAATGATTGTCCCTATACCTTGGAAATTAATTGACTATGAGTGTTTGTTAAGCTTAATTAAGTTTCTACAAAACTGAAATCGGGCCTTCTTATCAGGGCTGTGTATGCTTTCTTACAAGAAAGAAAAGTCAGAGGAGAATATTAACTAAGGTGTTCAGAAATACTATGAAACTGGATGGACATTAACCAGGCTTCCCTTGTCCAGACCACCCACGGTTCATTGTTATGTGATACATGTATATTTATCTACTTATATTCTTTGAAATTTCAGGATTTTTCTGTCTAAAAATCCAGCAGTCAACAGAAATCTGCCCATCAAGAGCTATCACATCCTCATCCTCTTAAGTAGTAACCTAAACCCTGAGTCAACTTTAAAAAGCAAAGAGAAATAAATATGACTTGGAAGAGTAATGAAAACAATTTTTCTATTTTCATCTTATAGAACTTTGTATGTGACATCTTCAAATGATCTTGCCAATATTTAAAATATTATTTAGTACTTAAGTAAATGCTTGAGCAATTATTTGTCATGGGCTAAAAATGAACTATATCTTAACATTTTATTTGTGCTAAAAAGAATAACTATTCACTATACTAAAATGTGGACAATAAAATAAAAGTATGATACTAAAGAAAAAAGTATACTAAAGAAAATAAAAAGTAAAAGAAAATAAAATGAAATAAACTGTGTCATAATCACAAGAACATGGCTGAAAAAAATGTATGTGCCTGGATCCAACACTGTGACCTTAAACACACAATTTAAAGTCTCTCTACCATTGTATCTTCAACATTTAACAATAATACCCATATAACTATGTTATCTTAAAGATTAAAGTGTTAATGTATTTATACAGGACCTGCAAACAGTAATTTCTCAGTAAGTTTTTATTATTATTACTATCTTTACTACATTGGGAATTCAAAGATTACTAATTTTCTCAATTACAATCAATAAATGTGATCTACTATTATTATTTCCACTATCATTATTATTGAAACTCCTGCTGGATTAATGCCAGGGCAGTCATAGATAGCTTTCCTATAAAAATTATATTGTAAATTATATAGATTTTATATCTTGGTTTTTACATTTCATATTATCGAATATTCTTTTAAAATCCTCATTATCCTATAAATAGTAACATTCTCATTTCTTTTATATCTAAGTTAATTTTTGGATTTTTAGTCATTACTACTTTGGCATCACTATTTCATAGGAGTCAATTTCTTTGTCAGAATTCAGAAAGTATTATCTAGCAGTAAATTTTTATGGGAATTCTATGTTGTGACCTAGTTCTGATGCAAAACTAAATCTAAGAGCTTAAATCTGTTGCTCTCCAGCACTGAATAATTCCCATTGAAATACAAAAAGGGTTACATGAAAAGAAAAATTGAGAGAAGAGCTGGAAACTAAGGAAAAATGTCAGCTCTATGCCTGAAAGCTTGAAGAGTTTTGGGAAGATAATGCTTAGAGGAAATATTTTGTTGAAAAGTTAATGAACACATGAGTTACAAGGTGAGAAGAAATTGGTTCCAGAGCTAGGAGTTCGTGGGTAGGACAAGCCTGGAATTGTAGATACAGAAAGGAAAACTGGTGAATGGTCTATGGTAGAGGTTCTCAACCCTGGCTACAGATTAGATCAACTAAGACAGGGGTTCTTAACCAGGGGTCCGTGAGCTTGAATTGAAATTCAAAAATCATTATTCTCGTGGGGACGTGTTGGTGTGGGTGTGATATATTTATTAAATAATACACAATATAGTGTGGACTTAGGAAGGGGCCCGTGGTTTTCACCTGACTGGCAAAGGGATCTGTGGAACAAAAAAGGTTAAGAACCCCTGACCTAAGGAAATTTTTAAAAATGCACAGACCTCACCTCACAGCACTTAAATAAAAATCTTGACAGGGAGAGGAGTGTGGGATCTGGTGGGAGGAGTGGAGAAACCAGGTAGAGTCCAGTCATTGCTGATTTGTAAACATTTCCCAGATGATTCTAGTTGTTTGGAGATGTTTGAAAGACGTTGGTCTTAGAAAGCAAACATCAAATATACTTGCGTTTCTTTGGAAGTACAAAGGCTGCCACTGTGCAATAGCTGGCTCTTACACTTACACTCAGCTTACACTTGGTGTTCACATCATCAAGCTGAAGGCACAGCTACAACTAGTTCCTAGCAAGTATAGCATGCTAGTGAAAGAAGGGGGAAGGGATTTGAATAATAACCCATCAAGTATTTCTTTTAAAATTTGAAGCTTTTATAACAAATGTTAGAGCAGAAAAGTAGGATGACAAAAGAGCAAATACACCTGGCAAAATAATAAATACAAATGGATTAAATATTCTTAAAATAAAAAGTTATATAAGAACACGTAAAACCAATGTTATGCTAGGTATAGAAGTAAAACAAAATCAAAGACAAAAATGTGAAAATTATAAGAAAAGATATTTTAGGCAAATGCAAATGAACCATCAATAGCTCCAATATCAATATCAGGTAAAATAAAACTCAAAGCAAAAATGACTGAAAGTAACAAAAGTCAGTCATTTTATAAATAGAGGATGAAAATTAGAAAGAATTGCCAAAACTATTTTAGGTCTTGAACAATGATGCTTCAAAATAAATTACAGAAACACTGTAAGGCAAACAAGGAGAAATTCAAAATTGGATGAAATGTAAAATAATGAACACAAACATTTCTATCACTCTTAATTCTTGACAGATGGTTTAAAAGGAAATATAAATTCCAAATAATTGCATTTAATTTGATTGATGCATTTATTAATCTAAACTTCATAGTTTCAAGGCTGCAAAATAAACAACATTCATTAAAATAAAAAGAATAAATTTGGTTGTTACATGGATGTTTCATGTGTAAAAAAGCGTTAAGTAAATGTTCAATAAAAAAATTAATATGTAAAAATTCTCTACTCCTAAACTTGCATTTTTCAGACAACCTATGCCCTATAATTTGAATTTTAAATACAAAAGATTGCAAAAATTTAAAAACAAATACACTGATTCACTAATTGTAAAACTGTATAAAAACCACCCACTGTGCATAGTAGAGACTGATGACTCCTATGTAATTTAAGGACTGTAATGTTAAGTATGCCAAGAGAAAAAAATCATGAACGTAAAATTTTAAAATATTTAAAGTGCAGTATTTCAAAATATTTTAAAGCCTTGGTTTAAGCTTCTTTTTATCTTCCATGATTAAAGATTAGTAGTTGCAGGTGAATGGATATCTAAGAGAGGGCTCTCTACCTTTCCTGTTTGATGGTCAACCCAGAGGAGGGAGGTGTTACTATTTTACATCTGTGGTGTCAAGAAGGCTGCAAGCCTCTCAGAAATCTCGATATTCACCAAGGTCTAGCGCAACATGACATCTTGGTGATTAATTACTACCTAGGGTGTCTAGGTATTGAATAGTCTCCAATAATTAATTCATACCTTGGCATTGTATGGAGAAATTGTAACCAAGAGTATCCAAGCTACTGAGAATGTGGGGCCATAGGAAGAGCTGAGAGGGAACAGGTCCAGAAGAGGCTGGGCCAGAAACGACATAGGATGGCATAAAAACTGATATCAAAATGCCATAGATTCCCCACTTTTTTTTCTTTTCCTTATAGGTCCTCCCAATCATCCCAGCCAAATAGGTTACCTTTGTTGGATAAGTAAGGGAAAGGGAGAAGAAATGCGTTTAATTCAATTAATATTTTCATAAATATGACTCTGTATTCAACTTGGAGTCATTGAATTCCCTTGCATTGGCATCATAATGTGTTTTCTGATATCAGTAAAATGGAAAATTCATTCACTCATTCATTCATTATAGTAATTCACTATAATATATTATACATATTATATATATCCTAATTAGGAAAATCCTATTTCTGGCCATCTGAGTTATCAGTGTACATTTCAAACCTGCTGAACATTTAGCCCTTTCCAGTATTTTAGAACACTTATGAGCCGTGGATATAAATACCTGCCAATATATTGCAAACTAAATGAAAATGGATTGAAATGTGATATTGCAAATATTGCCAAGAAGATGTTTCCATATATTTTCTTCAAGGAGTTTTATAGTCCTGGCTTTTATATTTAGGTCATTGTTCCATACAATTAATTTTTGTATATGGTGTGAGATAGGGGTACCCCTTTATTCTTCTGCATATGGATATCCACTTTCCCAGCACTGTTTGTTGAAGAAACTATTTTCTCCCAATTGAGTGGATTTGTCAGCCTTGTCAAAAATCAATTTTCTGTGTATGTGAGGGATTATTTCTGAACTCTCAATTTGATTCCACTGGTCGATATACCAATCCTTGTGCCAATACCATGATGTCTTGACCACTGCAACTAAGTAAAGAGTTTTAAAATCAGGGATTGTGAGTTGTTCAAATTTGTTCTTCTTTGTCAAGATGATTTTGGCTATTCAGTGACCATTGTCCTTCCAAATAAATTTGACAACTGGCATTTTCATTTCTGCAAAGAAATTTTCATTGGGATTGCATTGAATCTGTAAATTGCTTTGGGTAGAATTTACATCTTAACAATATTTAGTCTTCCCAATCCATGAACAAGGAATTTCCTTCCATTTATTTAGGCCTTCTTTGCTTTCTTTCAGCAAAGTATTGTAGCTTTCCATGTATAAGTCCTTTACATCCTTGGTTAAATTTTATTCTATTAGTTCTTATTGTAAATGGAATTTTTTCTTGAATTTCCCCACAGATAGCTCAATACTAGTGTATAGAAACAATACTGAATTTTGCCTGTTGATCTTGTACACTCCCAATTTGCTGAATTTTTATTAGCTCTAGTAGCTTTGTTTTATCATATTTTCAGGACTTCCTATGTATAGAATCATGTCATCTGCAAATAATGAAAATTGTATTTCTTCTTTTCCTGTTTGGATGTCTTTGTTTTTTATTTCTTGCCTAAAATTGCTGTGACTGGAATTTCCAGTAAATGTTGAATAACAGTGGTGACAATTAGCAGACTTGTCTTTTTCCAGATCTTAGATAGAGGGAAAGATTTCAGTCTTTCACCATTGAGTCTAATGTTTGCACTGGGTGTTTCATAGGCCCTTTATCATGTTGAAGAAGTTTCCTTCTATTCCTATTTTTCTAAGTGTTTTTTATTTTTCATGAAAAGATGCTAGGTTCTGCAAGTGCCTTTTCTGCATCAAGTGAGATGATCATGTAGTATATTCCTATTCCTCTGTTAATGTGGTTTAATTGATTTCATTATGTTGAATCAACATTGCATACCTGGGATAAACCCCACTTGATCATTGTGTATTTTTCTTTTAATGTGTTGTTGGATTTGATTTGCTAGTATTTTGCTGAGGAATTGTGGATCTGTATTCATAAGAGAGTGTGGTCTGTCATTTTCTTTTCTTATAGTATCTTTATCTGACTTTGGTATTAGGGTGATGTTGACCTCATAGAATGAGCAATGTAGTATCTACTCCTCAGTTTTTTGGAAGAGTATGGAGAGGTTTACAATTAAATTTTCTTGGAATTTTTGGTAGAATTCAATTAGGAAGCAATCTGGTCCTGGGCTTTTCTTTGTTGGGATGTTTTGTGGGGTTGTTTTTTATTTTTTGTGGCTTAAACAATGAGAATTTGATAGTTTACATGTTTTTTTTAACAAATCAATTTTATTGATAAATATTAATAAAGCACACAATTCATCTAAAGTGTACAATCGGTGATATCTGGTGTAATCACAAAGTTGTGTGTTCATCACTTCAATCATTATTAGAGCATTTTCATTATTTCAATAATAGTAATAAACAAAAACCAGAAAAATGAACAAACAAGAAAATTTCTCACCTCTCAATCTTTCTATGCTTCCTCCACTGTACATAGCTGCTACTTCTAGCTCTTCTATCCAAAGTATATAATCAATGGCTTTTGGTATAATGACAATGCTGTACATTCACCATCTCAAAAATTTTAGAACAATTTTATTATTCC
Source organism: Chaetophractus vellerosus (assembly GCA_004027955.1). Taxonomy (NCBI): domain Eukaryota; kingdom Metazoa; phylum Chordata; class Mammalia; order Cingulata; family Chlamyphoridae; genus Chaetophractus; species Chaetophractus vellerosus. The sequence goes on from PVKH010041169.1 coordinate 10,639, forward strand.
AAAAAGAAAGACTCCACACCCCTTAGCATCCCTTCCTCAGACCTACATAACCACTAATCTCATTTCATCTTTATAAACTGATTTATATTTCCATTTCATATAAATGGAATCATATAATATATAATACTCTGTGTTTGGTCTCCTTCACTTAGTATAGTGTGGGGTTTTTTGTCTGATATTAACATTTTGTAGTATTAACTTACATTTGTTCAGCTTCAAAGAAAAATGGTCTTTGAGATGCAATTCTACACATATTCATATTTCACACAATATGTTTATATTTTACATATTATATTTAGTTCATAATAGGGAAAACATACAGTACTTTTCCTTTTGTGT
>PVKH010041170.1:0-10975 GCA_004027955.1 Chaetophractus vellerosus
CCTGAGTCATTTCAACCATCTTGTCTTCTAGGTCACTGATTCTTTCTTCTGGAAGCTCCATTTGGCTGTTGAAATCCTGTATCGAAATTTTATTTCAGTTATTGTCTCAATGCCAGTATTTCTGTTTGGTTCCTTTTAAAAATTTCTCTTTCTTTATTCAAATTTTTCATATTCTTTATTCATTGTTTTCCTGATATCCTTTAGTTCTTTCTCTGTCTTTCCTTATCTTCTTGAGTATATAAAGGATCATTTGTTCGAAGTCTTTCTCTGTTTTGTCCAGTCTTGTCTTTTTCATTGATATGTTTCTGGATTTATATCTTGTTCCTTTGGGTGGGTCATCATTTCCTATTTCTTTGTCTTGTAATCTTTTCTTACACATTGTACATTTTAATCTTTTAATGTTTAATTATTGTACTTAGTCCCTGAGCTCTCTGTTCCTTAATTTTGTGTCCAGGTATTGCTATGACAAAGATTTCCTTGAGTGTCAGAAGTTAATGAAAACAAACAGACCAATGCAAAAAAGCAACTTTCACAGTCTTTGGAAATTGGCTCCACTTTGGGTGGTGCTGTCCTTCAGAGATTAGCCCTCCTTCCAAGAATATCAGCCTGATGCAAATGTGAAATGCCAAATCATCTGTGTCTTTTATGAGACTGAATCACATCCTGGGCTTGTGCTTGATTGTGGCCATAGTTATTCTCCAGTGTTCAGGAACTTGAATGCTCCCTCTACTCCTAGGTGCTCTTATATGTCTTAAAGCAAGTAATTCTTCCCGGCTTTGACTTCTCTCTAATACTGCTTTAATTACCCACAAGCTGCTTCTGCCTAAAGGACAATTTCTAGGAGTGTGAGCCCAAGATGAGTTTCCAGGTTCAGTTTTTCAGGCTGCCACATTATAGACTGGCACTGATCTACAGGCACTGTAGTGTGAGCATAGGGGTTACTCTGCTATAACTTGAACAGGGCCAGGTGCCAACAACAGGAGTACAGGTCAGCTCCTCACTGCACAGGGAACAGTCAGCAAGGTTTCTGCAAGTTTCTTCTACCATATTTTTCTTTTTTTAAAAAGTTATGTATTTTAGCAGTTTTGTTGAGATATATTCATATACCATACAATCTATCCAAAGCGGTATAAACACAGAGTTGTGCATTCATCACTACAATATATTTTAGATCATTTTCATTACTCAAAAAAAAAAAACCCTCCTCACTCTTTTGCTGCTAGCTTTCAATTTCTTTATTTCCTGCCATATGTATCAGCTAATCTAATTCCATCTCTATACACCTATGTTTACATTTTATATAAGTGGAGTCAAACAATATGCAGTATTTTGTGACTGGTTTCTGTCACTTATGATAATGTTCTCTTTTTTTTTTACAATTGCTGGAAAATTACTACACTTCACTACAGTGCATGGTTTACTTTAGGTGCATTTCATCTCAGATACCACTCTACTATTAACATCTTGTAGTATTAACACACACTTGTTCTGCTTCATTGAAGAACATTCTTAAATTTGCACTATGAATCACACTTTTCATCTGAAACAAGGTTCACTATACTACACTGACCCATAGTTCATCCTTAAGCATTTCTTCTAGTGACATATACAGCCTAAATTTTCCCTTTTTGACCACAATCAAACCATAACTGGTGATGCTGACTACATTCACTCTAATGTCCTAGTATCACCTTTATCCAGTTCCAAACATTTACAATCAACTTTATTATCAATTCTGTACAAATTAAGCCACTGCTATCCATTCTCTATCCTCATTCTACCTACTAGTGACCAATCTTCTAGCTATTAATTCCATAACTTTGCTCATCTTATTTAGTTCATATTAGTAAGATGATACAATATTTGTTCTTTTGTGTCTGTCTTGTTTCACTCAACATAATGACATCAAGGTTCATCCATGTTGTCATGCTCATCATGACTTCATTTTTTACAGCTATATAATATTCCATTGGATGCATATACCACATTTTGTTTATCCATTTATCTATTGAAAAACACTTGGGTTGTTTCTATCTTTTTGCAATTGTGAATAATACACTGTGTCATTGGTGTGCAAATATCTGTTCATGTCCTAAGGAACCCGCTCATGCTCCAAGGCAGTCATTATATCCTCTCAAGGATTACCATTATTCTGACTTCTACAAGTACATTTTTTTCTTTATTTAAATAGGATTTTGCAGTATGATTTATTTGATGCCAGATTTCTTTCATTCAACTTTATGTCAGTTTCATTTATAATATCAGGTATAATTGTAGATTGTTCATTCTCACTTCTGTGTAACATTCCATAATGTGAATGTTATATACCTGTTCTATTGAAAGACATTTCAGTATTTTCAAGTGTTTTCATATTAGTAATCAGGTTGCTATGAATATTCTAGTACAAATGTGTTGGTATCTATGGGTGTTTTTGTAGAAATAGTTATACATTTCTTTTTGTATATACTTAGAAATAGAATTGCTTGGTCATAGGTTATGCATATGTAGCTTTTAGTAGCTTTTAGTAGCTCCTGCCCAAACTGTTCCTTAGAAGTTTTGCTGATTTATAGTCTTACTAGCACTATAAGAAGGTTTTGATTTTTCTACATCAATTTGTGAAAACAGTTAGCATGTCAGTCTTTTTCATGTACACCATTGAGGAGGAAAATAGAGGTATATACTTGTAATATTAAGTTCTATATTCTCTCTTTCTAAAATACTTTATCTTCTTTATCATTTAAATTTATATCCATAATCATTAGGAATTGGATTTTATGTATTGTGTGAGATATAGATAGGGTCAAGACACTTTTTCCATATTTATGATCAATTGTCCCAGCTTCATACCACACATTCTGAATAGTTATCTGGATATAAACTGGAAATATTTTATGAAACAAAATCTCCTTTTCATTTAAGTTATGTAACTGCAAACATGCTTGGAGATCTCAATAGTTAATATGGACCAGATTGCATGTGTCATTAGTACTTGGGAAGTTGTACTGAATGTCCTTTGTTTCTCTCTGCCTCTGCTGTGTCTCACAACTAAGTATATCATTGAGATTATTAGTAAAGCTTGATGCTTGTTGAGATCTTATTTGTTTGAGTCTGATTTGATGGTCCCATTCTTTATTTCAAGATTCCAGAAGAATCAAGATATTAGTAGCATCAAGGTAAAATAAAAATTTGTCTTAGACTGAAATAATCATAGATGCATTTTCCCATCCCAAAGTCTAGTAATTCTTGATTATTTCCTTGATGTTGCTTAATAACAATATATAGAAATTCCAGATGATATACTTTCCAACAGAGAAAATTTGCCTTTTACTCTGTTAAAGACATAAGCATGAGGGACTGAGTACATAAATCCATGCCATACATACATTGGTCTCCCATGAACTATTACATCCTACCTGGTAGCATAAGCCAAGTAATTTTCTATTTCTTCCTACCTTATCTACTGTCACACTTTTGTCAAATTATATCTAGATTTAATTTACTGTTTTTATAATTCTTAAATTTTCATTTTCAAATCTTCTACACTTTTCATAATTTTCTAGTTCCAGCAGATATTATCTAAATTGTCATTTTTTAAAAACAGAGCAAGCATGGAAATTTTAAATTGTAGCTATTTACAATACATGAAGTATAAGCAATTGTTTCTGCTCTTTGTTTGCATCTGTTGGTTCTAAGTCTTGGTGATTTGTTTCATTATTTACCTATTTCTCTAGACTGAAAACTATACATGAGAAATTCCCAAGGCCTAAGTAAAAATTCCTTCCTTGTGAGAGTTGCTTTTTGGTTCTTTAAGTTATGTGGGGATACAACTGATGTAGCACCAATTTCATTGCTTGCGTTTTTCATGGCTTGAGGTGTTCTGGACACAGCCACCATTTCTTGGGGTCAATTCTTTCTCTTTTCTCTTCTTTAGACTTTTTTATTTTTTTTTCCTTCTTTCCTGCTCATAACCAGAGAATTCTTCCTTGAAGCCATTTATTTGTTTTCAGTCTGTCCTGCAATTCTTTGTTATCTTTTTTCTCTGTGATAGTTTTGAGCTTATTTTTAAATATTTTATCCTGTATTTTTTATCTATTTCCAATAGGAAGATTGCTATCATTTGCCTAGTCACTGTAATGGAAATGGAAGTCTTTGGGGTACTTTAAGACAGCATACATTATCTGAACACTCTTTTTCAAGGAAATGGTTACACAGAAAAAAGATTTAGAGAAAAATTCATATTCAAATTTGAAATCATGCATCATCTTTTTCATACCAATCCCAAATTTCAGATAACCACAAATAGAATTTTAATTTTAATTTTAACCTCAATTTTTATTCTCCTACCTTTGTTTCCCTTTTATTTTATCATAGCAATTTCAATATGTATTATCAATTTTTATATTTATGCATTTATTGCCTTCTATCTTCATTGTAATATAAGCTCTATGCAACAAGGGAACTTGTCCTTTTTGCCTATTTCCATCACCCAGAATGGAACTTGACATATAGTAGAGTCTAAAGTAATATATATATAGAATACAGGAAAAATATTTATAAATATTTTGGCAAAATCATCAAATAGATAAGGAACTATGATCCCATAAGTAAAATAGTGACTGTATTAATCCATTAAAATTGATACAAATAATATGGAATGTAGAACTCTTTTTTGGGAAAACTTATATTGAAATGGGAAGATTAAATAAGCATTGATGTAGTAATAGGAATAATTGCCTAAAATATTAATTATGACACATTGTAATATAAGAACTGTAGTATCATAAAACATAGCAGTATTCTTGGGGGGGGCGGTGCCTGTGGACTTTAAAAAATTCCACCAACCACTGTCAGAATGAAAAGTCTGCCCTTAAATAAATAAAACAATAATTTCATGGTGGTTTGGTTAATACAAAATTATAAGAGATTTCAAGATAAGTCGGGAGGTCATTCCAGAGGTTGTGCTCATGCAAGTCTTGGGAGGATCTCACTGACTACAGCAGTGAACAACACCTCAGGCAGGGGTGATACTGAGGGTTCTAGAGACATCTGGATACTGCAGGCTGGGTGGGCAGACTGGGGGTTCAGCATCTTGTCAGTGGGCTTGTATGGAGTGTATGATGACCTGTCCCCCCATTGTATTGGAGTTGGACTCACTTGTAGTTGTCCTGTGCATGGTTCTTATGCCCCTTTTATTTGAGCCTGTAATTGGCACTGTGCCCATTGGATATGTGTCCCAGAGACTTAAGTTTTCTGGCTGTTCATGCACATGAACTTGTGTCCTGGATCTTGGCAGAGTTGCAGTCAACACCTACCCTCCGGTTCATCAGACTCACCCAAGACAACTAATAAAAGGATGATGTTGCACAACACCCATCCCAAAAAAACAGAGAGTGCCTACCACTGCAAGCAAGACAATTCCATCCATCTGACCCATGGAATCTAAGCCCCCTCTCAATCAGAAACATAGCAGGCCTCACTATCCCCAAATCCTCAAGACTGAGGAATGAACAAACATGAGGGAAGAATGCAACTGTGGACTAAAGTAGACGTATTATTATTCTAGTGATGGAAGAACATGTAACATGTATATAAAGGCAGTGTTCGCCAAAGGTTCTGAGGGAAGGGAGAGGGAAGAGTAGATGTAACATTGGGCATTTTGGGGACGTTAGAATTGTTCTGCATGACATTGCAATGACAATACAGGCCATTATACATTTTGTCAAAAAATGGGGCCGGCTGTAGCCCAGTTGGTAGGGCATCGGTTTACCACACAGGAGGCCCCGGATTCGGTTTCCAGGGCCTCCTAGAGCGGGCAGACTGCCTTGAGAAGGCAAACTGCCAAGGGCACAGCAAAGCCACTCCGCAGGCAGGGCAAAAGCCGCCGCGGGCAGGCAGGCCGCGCGAGGTGAGCTGACTCGGTGGGTCGCTGCATGGGGGCAGGGGAGACAAGCAGACACGGAAGAACGCAAGAATGAACACAGCAAGAACAAGCAGAAAGGGGGGGATATGTAATAAATAAAAAATAAATCTTAAAAAAAAATCTATAAAATTGTGCGTTGCAAAGTGTAAATCATAATGTAAACTATAGACCATAGTTAGTAGCAATACTTCAGTATGATTTCATCAATCATAGCAAATCTGTCACACTAATGAAAGATGTTGTTAATGGGGAAAAGTGTGGGAGAAAAAGGGGGTGAGTTATGTGGGATTCCCTTATATTTTCAATGTAACATTTATGTAATCTAAAGCTCTTTAAAGAAAATGATAATAATAAATATATATAAATATATGTATAAAATAGTGTAAACCAGGTTTGCATCACAAATTATCATTAAAATTCACCACATTTACTTTATTGAAAAGATTAAACTATGTTTCCTGCTTCCTTGGTTTATCTGAAGATACCAATAAAGTAAATAATAAAAATTTATAAACATTTATTGAACAATTATATTTATTAAAACTGTGTATTAGGATCTGGGGAGAGAATGGTGCCTAACCACATGATCCATATATCAATTATAACTGATGTTATAAATGAAACATCCTGGAGAGGTGATAATAGATAAACCTAAAAAACACAATATTCTGTTGTGAATGAGCTAACTGTGTAGGGGAGCTTTCATTACAAGGTTCTTTTAAACACTTTCACATATATTATAAGGATATGTGGAGGAAAACAGAAATAAAATTTAGAGATGCTTTTCTCAATAAGCTCTTCTATCTGCTATTATACCAAAAATTACTAAGAAATCTATTACGAATAACCTTTTCTACAAGGAGTATACCATAATTTTGTTTGCAACCAATTTCTTGCTAAACCACTCCCGAGTTTAATGAATCTTTATAATCCTAGTAAGTAATCCATATCATGTTCTAACATGAATAGCATATCTAAGGGAAAATGAAATTTTACTACTTTTTACTTTGATATCTTCATAACTGTACCTGAAGTTGACTATTTCAGTACTTTCCTTTTTCATCAACTTTACTTCACAGCATTGTTATTTGTGGATTTTAATGACCACATTAAATTTGTACTTAAGCACAAATGTCTTTGGAAGGCAAAGGAGGATTGTTGTGGTATGAATGAATCAAAAAAGCATAATAAATTTTCTTTATATTTTATTAATATTAAAAAACAAAGTTATTTTTACTTTAAAGCTTTGCTTAATTATTTTATTTAATTTTGTTCAAGAAAATAATTCATGTTCATAATATGTATAAAAATATTTATTATCTCAATACATATAGAACCATTTCTTAGTATTCTTAAAACTTAAATATTGAAAATAAATATTGTTATTTATTGACATAAAACATTCTTAAAACTTAAATATATATGTCAATACAAATAAAGCTGTGTCATAACTTTTTCCAAAATTAACTTCTAGCTATTAATAAACCTTACTGATCTGTGTGTGCATTACTGCAGCAAGCATTTGGTGCTTTCATGTATTAACATCACTATGTCAGCAATTTCTACAAAAAAAATATGAAACTCCTTTCTGGACCTTTATTGTCAGTAGTTCTTTAATATAGAAATTAATTATAGTGTTTAAAATTGATTTATAGATCATGGTCCAGAGAAAATCACTGTCAAGTGTAATGGACTTTGCAGCCAGCCATAAAAAAATAAGGCCACCTCTCATCATGGGTTCTGAACACAATATCCTCCAATGACAATATAGTTCCCATTGTAGAGATTTGTGATATATGGCTCATGAGATCTACCATAATCCTTTTTTCACAGTGTGTTGAATTTTGACTGGTATGGTAGGATTCTGATTTGTAGACCTAACTACAGTTTCTCTGAGGGACAGCACATTGCCATTCTTGATGTAAAAGGAATGCCTGAGGTTTAGATTTTGAGAACTTGTATATGGCAAAAAAGAAAGAAAATTGTATTGTCTGTGAAAAAATTATAATGTGAATTTAAAAAACATGTCATTTTTGTAAAACCCTATTCTTTTAAATCATGAATAATTACACGACACATATAACAATTCCAAACTTCCACTTCTAAAACTAAAAATAACAGAAACTCAGATTTCTAGTGCTTGAGTTGTAAATTACCAGCCCACAGTAATTTCTTCTTAATTAAACTCAAAATCAATCACAAGTTAACAAAAATGCCAGTGCTAAATATGGTAACTTTTATCTAATTATTTGTGGAATAAAGGCATTACCCCTTGATAACTAAGTACGATAGATACTTCCAAAGGTGAAGTTTGTTTAGAAAAAATCCAGCATAAAAGCAATATATGCAGCCATTGCTTTGTTCAGAATCAAATTATTTTACGGTAACTGACCATAAAATTCAATTTAATAGAGTATATAAAAACAATCTTAAAGGAACTGCCATCAAAGTGAACCAAATCTATAATTCAAGTAATCTTCTTGCCTCCAAAGCCTCAAACAATAATATGAAAATAATTTATTTCACTATAAATTACTTTCATTATATGATTGCCTGTAGTGAATTTTCCTCTTTCCTAAAGTTGTAGCGTTATTTTCCGAATGAAAAAAGAAATAGAACTGTAAGCATTATTTAATATTGGCATAACCAAGAGTAACAAGTCCAGTAAAAAAGTATTCTTGTTCTATGATCCAAGATATTTATTATTTCTATTCTCACAAATTTGTGAAACTAGTATTATTTGTCATGTTGAGATAACTGAGACTGGTAGATAATATTTACATAAGCTATTCAAAGTTACACTACTAGAAAGAAGCTCAATATAAAACTTTTCAGCCTTCTTTGGGCAATTTCTGCAACATCCTTCATCTAAGGCTACAACTCCTTCCAGTGGTGATAGAAACTCTCAGGAGAATGGCACTTTTCAATGCAAATGCTCAGAACTAAACTGGAATTAAGATTTGTAATCCACAATGCTCCAGGGTTACTACAGGAAGTGGGAGTTGTGCATGGTTTTTTCATTCAAAAATATCAAAAAATGCCTTGGAAATATTACTCCACAGAAAAATCAGTTACATGCCTACTATCCTATAAAGAAGCACGCCCTTTTATGACAATGAAATGAAAGAGATAGGAACCTAGGATCTTTGAATCTTCTAGACCCTTCAGGGGTTTTAACATATTTGTAGGAAATAAGGCATATCTAGGTTACTTAAGGTAATATGGAAATTTTTTGGTGGAGAAAATTATAAAGATTTTAACTTTAAAATTATAAAGATTATAAAGATTTCTTACATTGTTCAGCTGTTCAAATAGTTCCAGCATTTGACCACCAGTCAAAATTCCCTCGAGTTGTAAGTCAACACATTTCCCAAAAGACCTTTGAAGTCACCTGTCCCAATATTAAATTTCAATATTAATCTTTTTAATTAAGTAAGCTATAAATCCGCTCCACTACCTAGAAGATTAACCTGAGAAGAATATGGGAGAAAAAATTGCAGAAATATTCAAGCTTGATAGAGGTAAGCCATAATAGTATAGTGAAATATTCAGTGAAAGATACCAAAATATTGGTTTCTTTAGCTTAACTTTTAAAAAATCCCTTTCTATCCTTGCATATGCCAATTTGATTATTTTACATGGCATGCTAAATCACTTTTATTACCATATCTTATGTACATATTAAAATTAATTTCTAGAAAATCCATTGTCAATTGTAACACTACACACAGAGACAGAAAAACTGAAAATTCATTGCATAATTTTATAATTAACAATATTTACAACTGACTGAATTATTAGGAGAATAGTTAAAATTGCTGCAGCATTATTATTATTGTTTCTCTTCACTCCATACAGAAAATGGCTCAATATTCTGAAATTAAGTGAAATTAATAACTAAGTTATTTGTAATTCAAAGAGAAATATGATTGGCATGAGCTAGATAAGACACAACTGCTAATCTATGAAGACACTAATTAGTCTGGTGAATTATACTTGTTATAGACAATGACCTAAGTAAAGTTTAAACAATAGCAATCCTTTAATGACATCAGAGATAAAATGTAATATTTGGATTTAGCATGGAAAATTTAATTTAACCTAAGGAAGCCTAAAATGGGTTTGACAGTTTTGCATTTCTACAGAATAAAAAATAGTTTAACTAGGCATCTGCAGAGTCATGTATTCATATAGGTGTCCAATCTGGGTTTCTGATGTGGGAAACAGAAGCATAAGTATAAATTGATAGGTGCTGTAAAAACCATGTCCAAGATACAGACCGTTTGTTTCAGCAACATCAATTTAATCATATTCCACTGCCTATATCTCAGTTGCATGCCCACTCTTAATTGCAGGGGATGTGAGAAATGTAGTTTACTTAGATGCCTGAGAAGAAGAGATATGTTTAGTGAAGAGCTTGATTATCTCTTCCATAGCAACTTAGCCTCTATGGCTTTTAGTGTCTTCTCTCTCAAATAGAGATAATAATGCCCTCTTTATAGTGCTCATTTAGTTTAGGGGAAATATATGTTAAAGGCTTGATCTATTTATTTCACAAAAGAGGCATTTTACCAAATCAAAGGTAGGGTCTTAACCTCCTTCTATGACAAAAAAGACAGATAAAATCCCTCAATCCATATGGTTCATGTGGGGCTAACGCTGTTGAAGAACACCCCTTTTTCTCAGCTGTGGGCTCACTGGAACCATGAAGAATTAAGCAAGGGAAAGGGAAAGACAGGGAAATGAAAGGGGATGAGGTTTGGTAATCAGGAGAGGAAGATCCAAGTGAGTTACTGAAATAAGGACATTCCCTGTTGATATCCAATTGCAGAAATTCAAGATTGACTTCCAAAGAACCAGAGAGAAAAATGTCGGAAAAATATAGTCAATATAGCAAGTGTCATGAAAAACCTACATGCAACTGGGTTTTACATTTTCTTTGTTTAATAATTCTGCTTAAAGGACCACATATAAAACAAACTACTTAGGGTTGTCATTAATTAAAAATGAAATACCAGAAATTTCTTGAATTTTCCATCAGAAGAAGCTGGTAGA
>PVKH010041171.1:0-10974 GCA_004027955.1 Chaetophractus vellerosus
ATGAGCGGGCCAGAGCCGCCGTGGGCAGGGCAAGAAGCTGCCATGGACAGGGCAAAAGCCGCCACGGGCAGGGCAGGTCGCCCGCGGATGGAGTGCAGCCAGCCACCCGCGAACTGAAGCAAGCGCTGGCCGTGAACGGACGCAGAGACCGCCCACAAGCGGGGAAAGCCTCGCCTGCGCAGTGACCACTCTCGGCTCGTCGCCGCAGCGGGGGGAAGGGGAGATATGTAATAAAATAAATAAATCTTTTAAAAAAAAAAAAAAAAAAAGACCCACCCTGGGCCATGCCTTAACTGAAGTAACCTAATCACAAGGCCCTACTTACAATAGGTTTACCCCATAAGAATAAATTAGCTTTAAGAACGTACTTTTCTGGGATCCGTATAACTTTAACCCATCACAAACACAAATACTACAACCAACTCATCCAGAACCTTACAGCCCCTGGCTGTCATGGTTAGGTGGACCATGGATGGAAAGGTTCCCTGTGTGGAGCCCAGCCCTGTGTCCCTCGTGGGGCAAAGGAATTACAGGGAGAGTCAAAGCTTCTCTGTCCTCTGTCAAAAACAGAAGTTCCCATACCCTGTGGACACCAACTGAGTGTGTAATGTTGACAGTCGGAGCACAACCACAGCTCCTGCATTCCAAATAGACACACAGGGTGTGTTAATCATTTTTCCCGTCAGGCACCTGGGGACAGAAATTGCTCAAACTCCACCTAGGAAAATAGGAGCCCTGTACAGGTCATCCTGTTTGCTGTGTCATTGGGGCATCATCTGAGTCTGAAAACTAGACCCAGGACCAAATCCAGACTTGAGAACTTGATTGGGCACTTGGTTCTAACACTGTTTCCAGACAAAATTGCTTTGAAACCTTGAAAAAGAATAACCTCAAAGGGTGGATTGTATGCACACATTTTAGACTAAAAAAAGCTATTCAGGCTCTCAGCAGAGAAGGTAAAGAATCTAACAATGAATCATAATTTAGTTTAACATTAACATTTGTAATTTGAGAAGTTTCATCTAACTCAATAGTTTTTTGAGTTTTTAAAGAGCTCAGATGCTACTGTTCTGCTTTCTTTTATTTACATGCATGTTTTTGAGTGATATATAATTCACATAGTATATTTAAAATTCATCCTTTTAAAGTGGTTTTAGTATACTCAAAGTTGTGCAACTATCACCATTATCTCATTTCAAAACATTTTCATCATTCCCAAAAGACACTCCGTACCTACCCCTGCTCCCTGCCCCCAGCCTCTGGCAACCACTAATCTACTTTCTGTCTTTATAGATTCACCTATTCTGGATATTTCATATAAATGGAATCATAATATGTGGTCTTTTATACCTGGCCTCTTTCTGTGCTGCTTTTTTGCTCTGCAACTCTAGATCACAAGATCTAATAGGAAAGAAGAAACATCCCGCTTTCTTTTCCAGGAATTCCTAAAAATACCTCATAAAATGCTTGCAATATGGAACAGTGGGCCAAGATTCTGGTCTAGCTTATCCTCGACCCTTAGGGAAGAGCCCTCTTCAAACTGTCCAGGCAGATTAGGGTCCGGTCTAAATTTAGAGATCACCTTGAAGAATTAACGTGTATCATGGGAAACTCACAAGTATCAGAGGTCCATGAATCCAAATCCTGCATAGCCATTGACAAGCTCCCGGGTGACCTCAAGCTATCTATTTAACCGCTCTCATTTTGTACTTTCCTCAACTGCAAAATGAAAATAGTACCTTACTTGTACTTGTTATGATTAGGAAAAATTATATACAATGTACCAATGGCTGGCACAGAGAGGGCTCTCGATAAGTTAGTATTATTACTACTACTTCTACTACTATTTTTATTTTTCTCCTCTAAATTGTTTTTATTTTATCATCACCCATGATAGGTGTTATGCAAACTGAACAAAGGATTATATTTGTCATTGTCCTTGCCTTCAAATAAATGACATTCTATGGGAAATATAAACTACATGTTTCTTTTTAAATGTATGACTGGATGTCCCTATTATACTTTAATCCTACCATTTGGTGTTGTAATGAAATGGAATTAATAGCATTCTGTGTTTTTTGTGCATGTTTCATCTACACTACTGGGCTGGGAACATGTGTCAACTTGACTCCTCCAAGAAGCAGATGCCAAGATGAAATTAGTCATGCAAGAGGTTTCTTGGGGAAATGCCTGTGAAGGATTAAGGGAAGCAGCAGCAGACATAGGTGTGGGAGCCTTCAGACCATTCTGTTGTTATGATAACTTAGGAAGGGACAGGAGGAAAGAAAGAGGATTGAGTAGGAGGTGCATCCGACTGCAGTACACATCTGAGAAAGTCTCATCGAGGCCACTGGGAGTCCTCATGCAAAGTTTTCACAGTAGAGGAGCTGTTTAGAAATGGCCTACTTCTAAGTAACCATGCCATCTTAGTCTCTAGCTGGGAGAAGCAGTGGGAATGCAAGGCAGATCCAAAGGTGCTACAGCTGGAGGCTATCAGCTAAACTACACTCCTCCCAGCAGGTTCTTGTGAAAGTTCATTTGAGCAGCATACCTCCACAGTCTCTACTGAAATTCCCAAACACAATAATTATTTTTAACATTACTTATAACAACTTCTCAATAATTGTTTGTTGAAAGCTGAATAAGTCATGGTTTTCAGCCATCAACAAGAAGAGTGACCCATTTACTCGATCTGGGAGGATTAGATTTTGTAATTCCTGTAGAAGGGAAATGTTTTCCACCATTTGAACGAAATTACAAGGCCCAGAAAATATTCCTGGGGCATAGCAGATCCCAACTTGTCAACAAAAAGTGTAGTGGGATGCTAGAGCAGTCAGCTGACAACTGTAGGAAGAAGTATCAAGCAAAAGTGGCTTTGATATCTGAAATAAACCCATAACTGCCTTGATTAGTTTCACTTGTATAGACACAGTCACGGACGAAGCAATCAACAGGGAGCTGTAAACTCGAAGGAAGAAACAAGATGGCAGATAAAGTGCTTCTGGAACAGACAACAGAGTGGAGGAAGCCTCAGACACTGGGGGCAGTGGAGCAGATTTTATTCATGGAGGTACACTTGCCCAAAGCAAACATTCAGTAACTGAAAAGCAGGTCACCACAGCACTCACTGGAGTCTTAGAAAAAATACCTCCAGTTGTCAAAGAATCAAAGTAGCTAGGAGTGAAGCAAGAGGAAGAAATGTCACAAAAATCGGGAGGTAAAATGAGATCTTCTCTCTGAGCTAATTACCACAAATAAAGGAAGGCAGAGAGAGGAGCAGTGTTCTATAGGTCCATTTTTCATTTTCATATTGGGCAGTGTTTTAGTTTCCTAGGCTGCTGAGAGCAGATACCATAAAATGGGTTGGCTTTTGCCATGGGAACTTAGCTTATAGTTTTGAGGTTGAGAAAAATTTCCAAATCAAGGTATAATCAAGGCAAGGCTTTCTTCCCAGACTGGCTGCTGGCAATCCTTGGGTCCTCTGCCTCATGGCAGCATCTGCTGGTCTCTCCCTTCTCTTCTTGCTTTTGTTGCTTTCAGCTTCTTGCTCCCATGGCTTTTCTTTCACTCCCTGTATTCATCCCATTTAGAGGGACTCCATTAAAAGGATTAAGACCCACCCTGAATGAGGTGGGTCACACCTTAACTGAAGTAGCTCTTCAAAAGATTCTATTTACATTGGGTCCACACCCACAGGAATGGATTACATACAGTGTCCAACCAACACAGGAAGCAATACACTTCAATGAAAAGATTACTTATTGAGCACCCACCATGCACAGAATGAAAAAACAAAGTTCCAAAATATTCACATGTTCAAGGAGCATTGTGGGGGTTCATCCCATGTGCTAGTTATGTGCTAGGCTTTGGGAAAACAAAGAAAACCATGCTCAGTTACTGTCCTCAATCCTTTCAAGGAAATGGACCCACAAAACAATTAAGATGCAA
Source organism: Chaetophractus vellerosus (assembly GCA_004027955.1). NCBI lineage: Eukaryota > Metazoa > Chordata > Mammalia > Cingulata > Chlamyphoridae > Chaetophractus > Chaetophractus vellerosus. Next base: position 3,949 of record PVKH010041171.1, read on the forward strand.
CATGATATATATGGAAGGTGTGATGACAGAGGCAGGTCTAAGTGCTATGAGAATATCCTAAGTAGGGTGACCACATAATTATACATTGTCCAACCTAGAATGCTTTGAGAATGAGAGGGGGCATTGTCAGTAAATACACTGGGCCAACAGGCATGAACTGTGACTGTTTCCAGGCAAATCAGGGTGAATGACATCATGCAATAAGGAATAAAAGTGGGAAGAAAAGGATTAGGAGTAGAACAGAAAAGAAAAGCATTTAATTAAGAAGAATTAAGAGACCAGGTTCTTAAAGGGAAAAAGCAGGAGATAAACAGGTAAGGTCAAGTAAAAAGAAATAGCCCAAAGGAGCTGTTAGAACTTTGAAGCTCTAAAGATCCTGAAAATAAACTTAATTTTACTGCAGAGAAACTAAAAGTTTAAAAGTTGATTTTAATAAGTCAAGGATGATATGAAAATCTCTAATTACCAAAATAGTAAGAAAGTGTACAAATATCAAGCTAATAGACAGAATATGTAATAATGAAAAACAGTCAAGAAATCTAATACAAAAGAAAGAGGAAAACCGAGCATAGAAAAGGTGGTGGGGGGGGGCGGACACAGAAAGCAAAGATACGATTTAAACCCAAATATAAGGGGGAGTGGAAGAAAATCAAAATTTGTTAAGCATCCACTATGTACTAAGCATGATTTCAAACATTTTAAAATACTGATCTTATTTATTTATTATCCTCAGTTTACAGATGAGGCATTAAAGCTTAGTCGGGTTAAATGACAAAACTGAGACTTGTGAACACCAAAGTCTATACCAATATAGTTGTAACAGAGGCAGAATTATTACCTAGGAGTTCTGACATGTACACTAGTACTACTTTCATTGCACCATGTGGGATGAGTGGATAAATAAACAATAGGAGATAGAGCAAGAAGGGTGGAGATGGAAGAAAGGTTATATAGAGGTCAGTGGCAAAGAACCAAAGGCCGAGAAATTCTAAAGGAAACAAAACTGGAGCAAAGGAAAAGGTGATGTCACCAAAATCCCAAAACATAAAAAATGGTTTCTTTGGTTCCATTATGATACTTCCCCTGTTCTCCAACCTCTTCATTCTTATCACTACTCTCTCCTTCTTTTAAGGACCCTGTAAGATTTTTTGCAAACTCTGCCCAAGTAAAAAGAACAAACCTTATGAAAGCTTAAGGAAGAGTTGATGGCTGCTGATAGGAATAAAAGCCACACCACTGTGACTGTCAGCTATGAATAATAAACTACGGCTTCAACTAGTAAAGTTGATTTTAATAAGTCAAAGACGGATACCAGTATCTCTAATTACCAAAATAGTAGGAGTGCATACAAACATCAAACTAATAGAGGGAATATGTAACAATGAAAAACAGCCAATAAATCTAAAACAGAAAGTTAAGAAAGAGGAAAACCAAGTATAGAAAAGGAGGGACACAGAAAGCAAAGATTAAGATTTAAACCCAAACATATCAGTAACTACATTAAATGAAAATGAGCTAAATGATCCAATTGAAAGACTAAGGATTATAATATTAAACATAGGAAAAAGCACTTTTATACATTATAGAGACATATCTAATATAAAAGGACACATAAAGGATGGGAGTTAAGAGAAGGAAAAAGATATGCCATGCAAACACTAAAGCATATAAAACTGTCTATGGTTGGGTTCCCTCCAAAGCAGACTTAAGTCAAATATTTGAGAACACGTAGTTTATTTGGGAAGTGATCCCAGGAAGCTCCAGAACTGGCAAGGAGGGTGACAAAAGGAAAGGAAGGAAACCAATACTGGATGTATTAATGTGGACACCTAGAACTCAATCCCACTGAGGACCTCTGAGAGATGATATGGAATATCCCTCATAGTTGTCCCACCCAATGGGTGATAAAGACAAGGTGACAAGGTATTTATCCTTCAGTTCCCATCTACTGGGCATCAACTCCCAGCACTTCTGGACTGCCTGGCCTGCACATGGATCAAGCTCATCAGAGAAAGTCCTCAGATAAAGAGTCATCGGGCATTACTAGGAAACCATCAGAGTGCACAGGAACAACAAGTGCCAAAGAGCAGGACACTAACAAGATCTGCTCCATAGCTGTGGTAGATTGAGTTATATACTCCAGAAAAAAAAAAAAAAAAAACATGTTCTTAATCTTAATCTGCATTCCTGTGAGTGTGAGCCCATTGTAAATAGGAACTTTTGAAGATGTTATTTTTGGTTAAGGTGTGGCCCAACTGAATGAGGGTGGGTCTTAATCTAGATTCTTGGAGGCCTTATAAAGAGAAAGAGACAGGAAGAAACCAGAAGCTAGAAGTCAGTAGGAACCCAAAACAAAGAGGAGAGGACTTTACCATGTGTCAGAGAGCCAAGGAACTCCAGGACTACAGCAAGCCAACACCAGAATACTATAGACCCTGGGAGGAAACAAGCCTTCTAGACTTTGAAACTGTGAAACAATAAATTCCTATTGTTTAAGCCAAAACCAGTTTGTGGTATTTGTGATAACAGCTCTGACAAACCAAGCCAATAGCCAAAATAAGCAAAAAGCATTACCAGAGGTAAAAGGGGACCCTTTGTAAAGATAAAAGTTTCAATTCACAGGAATATACAACAAATGTAAATTCAATTGCCCCTACTAACAAAGCATCAAAATATAAAAAAAAAAAAAAAAGTTCAAGGAAGCAGATGTGGCTCAAGTGAATGGGATCCTGTCTACCATATGGAGGGTCCCTGGTTTGGTACCTGGGGCCTCATGGTGAAAGTCAGCTGGCCCATGTGGCAAACTGGCCTGTGCAGAGAGCTGGCCTGCACAAAGAGCTGACACAACAAGATGACACAACAATAAAGAGACACAGAAGAGAGGCAGTGAGAGACACAATAAACCAGGGAGCTAGGGTGGCTCAAGCGATTGAGTGCCATTCTCCCAAATCAGAAGGTCCTGGATCAGTTCCCAGTACCTCCTAAAGAGAAGACAAGATGAGAAGACAAGCAGACACAGAAGAACGCACAGTGAATGGACAGAGACAGCAGACAGCGAGCGCAAGTGGCAGGGGCAGGGAGGGCGCCAAAATGAATAAATAAAATAAATCTGAAAAAAAAAAGATTGACCCACTCAAAACGGAAGATAGACAAATCCAAAAACTTGACAGAAGATTTTAACATACTTCTCTCAATAACAGAAAAATTACACAGAAGAAATACTAGTAAAGATATGATAAACTTGAACAATGCAAATAAAAAGTAGATTTGATTGACACATATAGGATCCCTACCAGCTGTAGAATACCCATTCTTTTCAAGTATAGACTGAACATTTACAAAAATTAACATAAAGCCACAAGTAAGTCTTAATATATTTCAAAAGCTTGAAATCATACAGAATAGGTTCTCTGGTCACAGTTTAAGTAAGCTAGAAATTATACCTAAAAGGTAAGTGTAAATCCCCACATATTTGGAAATTAAAAATATAGTTCTAAGAAATTAGGGAGAATGTAGCTGCCACTCCATTGTGTTAAGGGGGTTGAGACAATGCACCAGAGATTAAGAGGATTGTGGATGTCACCCCAGTGTTCTTGGAAGGCGAGGCCTAGAGCTCAGCCACCACCCAGATGCTTGATGAAGATGGAATGGAGAAGATGGCCATTAGGCAGTCCCCCATGATGCCCCAAGGAGAAGAAATCATCATTCTATAGATGATGATCAGACTTTGAAATCTAATGGCATATGCCCTGTAGGTTTTTGTAACTGTTTGGAAACTGGCACCTGTTGTCCTTCCAATTTTTCCCTATAGTAATGCAAATGTTTACCCAGTGCCTATCCCTCCTTTGTATATTGAAAGCAGATAACTTGTTTTCTAAAGTTTATCAGGTCTACAGCCAGAGGGGAACTTTGATCCAAGACAAACTGAATGCCTATAACTGATTTTGATGAGCTTTTGTACTTAGCATGGCTATGAAATTGCTTAAGGCTTTTTGAATATCATGATGGAGTGAATGTATTGTGCATATGGAAAGAACATGTCTTTTAGGGATTCTGAGGGTAGAATGTGACAGTTTAAATGTTGTGAATCATCTCTGATGATGCCTTGATTTAGGCATTTTCACAGTCTCAGGACTGTAAGCTTTTACCCTAATAAAATTCCCATTATAAAAGTCAATCCATTGCTGGTATATTGCATTGGCAGCCTTTGGCAAAACAAAAAGACACACATACTAGGGGCCTTCATGTCTGTCCCAATCGTCTGGTGATGGCCTAAGGGACTCACAGCCCAAGATCTTGCCCTGCATGTAAATTGCAGTTCAGAGAGCTCTCCTTCAGAATCAAGCTGTAAAGTTATGCTGTCTGGGGCAAGGCATTGTTGGCAGTAGGACATACAGTGCAATGCCCAGAACCGTGAGGAAAGTGTCCCCTAGGAAGAAGGGACATTCAGAACCTTGTAAATGGGGGAATTCCTAGGGCCACATATGCATGCCCAAGACAAGGTACATATTCAGAAAAGATCCTATGAAAGAGGTTTCTTTGCTTTGTCCTGGAGCTATTCTCTAAACTCATTACATGGATAAGCCTTGAAGGAGAATAGTAGCACAGGTAAGTCTTCAAAAGCTGGGAAAGGAGTAGAAAGATGTTTTCTTCTTTCCCTTCTTTTTTATTTTTGTTAGCTCCTGGCATTCAAGGAAAGCTCTTTGTAACTCTAGCTGGATATAAACTTAAGGAACAGACATGTCAAAATGTGTCATACAAATGGCATCCTCAGTAAGATTAAGGGCCAATTTCTGAAAGAAATCCTGGAGGCAAGAAGGCAGTGGGATGAAATATGGAAGGTGCTGAAAGGAAAAACCTGCCAACCTAGAATTCTATATCTGGCAAAAAAATCTTCAAAAATGAGAAAGAGATTCTGACATTCCCATATAAACAAAAGCTGAGGTGTTCATCACCACTACACCAGCCCTACAAAAGATTCAAAAGAGTTCTATGGGTTGAAAGAAAAGGACAACAGACAATAGCTGGAAGCCACAGGAAGAAACAAAAATCTCCAGTGAGTGTAACAACATGGGTAAATATCAGTGCAAGTAATAATGTATTTTCAGTTTGTGTCTTAGTTTGCCAGAGACTGCCAATGCAAAAGAGATAGGTTGGCTTTTAGAATGTGGATTTATTCAGGTAAAAACTTACAGTTCCAAGGCTGTGGAAATGTCCAGATCAAGGCATCATCAGAGATGCTGTTTCACCAAAAGTTGGCTGCTGGAAGATCCTGGAGTCCTGCCACATGGGTCTCCATCTGTGTCTGCCTTCTTTTCCAGGCCACTTTCTCCTCAAGCTCAGATATGGGTGAGCAAGTGCATGGCATGGCTCTTCAGCTTTGAGCTGCTCTTGGGTCTAGCCTCTCTGGGACCTCTTTCCATTCCTCTGTGCTCTGCTGATTCCAGCCTCTGGGCTCTCTCTCAACCTCTAAGTGTTCCTCTCAGGCTCGCTCTCAGCTGTAGCTGATCCTGGAGTTCTCTTTCACATAGCAGGGTAAAAATGGCAGTTGTCTTTCTCTGTGTGTGTTCCTGCTTTCAGTTCTCAGTTTATATAAGACACCAGAAAGAGGATGGAGACCCAACTTGGGGCACACCTCACTGATGCAGTCCAATCAAATGGCCCCACACTGACAGGAATGGATTAGTTCTAAGAACATAATTCCCTGGGATTCACAAAAGAACTTCAAACTGTCACAGTTTATAATTCTATTTTTTTTTATTTCCTACAGGATCTAAAATGCAAATGCATAAAATATAATGATAAATTGGTGGTTTTTTAAAACAAATTAGGGGGGCCGGCTGTAGCCCAGTGGGTAGGGCGCCGGGCGGGCAGACCGCCTTGAGAAGGGCAAGCCACCATGGGTGGGGCAGAGCCACCGTGGGCAGGGCAAAAAAAGCCGCCACGGGCAGGGCAAAGCCACCACGGGCAGGACAAGTCGCCCGCGAACAGAGCAGATCCGCCCGTGAATGGAAGCGGAGCCACCTGTGAATGGAAGCAGACCCACCACAAACGGAGCAGAGCCGCCTGCACGGTGACCTGACTCGGCACATCGCTGCAACGGGCAGAGACAGAGCAGACACAGAAGAAGGCAGAGAAATGAACACAGCAAGAGCAAGCAGAAAGGGGGGATATGTAACAAAAAAATTAGTTTTATTGATACATATTAATAAAGCATAAATCCATCCAAAGTGTACAATCAATGGCATACAGTGTAAAAACATATTTGTGCATTCATCACTTCAATCATTCTTAGAACACTTTCATTATTCCAATAAAAATAATAAATAAACCAAACAAACAAAACTCACCACCCCTCAATCTCTCTATGCTTCCCATGCTGTACATAGCTGCTATTCTTTTTCCTTCTATTTCTATTTACATTTTGCATATTTCTATTTACATTTTGTAAAGACGAGTCTTATATATGCAATATCAGATAAATTGGTGGTTTTGAACTCATAATGTGTAAGTATGTATTTTGTGTCAAGAACTACTTAAGATTAGAGAGAGGGCAAGATGGCATCAGTTTAGGTAGGTACTCACCATCACTCTTACAGAGGACGGCTGATTGGGGACAGGATCCTGCCTGAGTGGTCTGTTCTGGGAGCCCACAGAGCAAGAACTTTAGGGACATCGATCTGGAGGAGCTGGACAGTGAGGTGGATTGCTCAAGATGAGATCATGCTGCTACCTTGTTCTTCTTTGCTGTGCCTCTTCTTCCTTGATTTCCCATTCTCTGTGTGTATTTATTTTGTCTACCAATGCTATCTATTTTCTTTCCTTCATCTTTCTACCTTCTGCTTTCTCTTGTGGTTCTTACATTCCACCTTTTTTCATTAGTTCTCAACTTCATGGGTGTCAATTTCTAACTTGTCTATTCTGTTTTCTTTTTTTATTTTTATTAACTTTTTCCTTTCAGCCCTTTCTTTACTCTTTCTCTCTCTTTCCTCATCATTCTAGCTTTGAAAATCATTCTATATATTT
>PVKH010041172.1:0-10969 GCA_004027955.1 Chaetophractus vellerosus
CTAGTCAGAGAGTGGCATCTCTGCTGAGAATGGAAAAGTCCAGAAGCTCTTCTCCATGGCCTCTGTAAGAGCAACCTTGGTCTTTTCCCACCTCCTCTCGTCTTGGGCTGTTTGGATTCTAACTCTTTAAAATCCCCCTTCCCACGCTGCCCAGTGTTCAGGGTAATGGGTTTGCATGGCTAATATATCTCCGACTTCCTAAGCTGTCCAACAAGCTTGGGAATAGGGAAAAAAGGAGTCAAAGATGGAAAAATTATGCCTGAGAGAGGACACAGAAGAATTAGGAGTAGGGTGGGAGAAGCAAGGACTCTGGTGGGAATCCAAATCTTGAATGGAGAAATGAGAAGGCCAGGATCCTTGTCCTAGCTTGGCAGTTGGGAAATGAATACGAGCTTCCCCTAGTCTACATGAGTGTGGTTAGTTAGATTTGCTTTAGAGAAAAGAAATTCTGGTTAGCTGGGATCTTTAAAGGACTTGATGCCTTTGGCCTCTGAGCAGGGCTGTGTTTGCACCATTGCTGGAGGGGGACCAGGCAATGCTCTCCTCCCTCCTGCCAGAACGTACCAAAAAGGATGTGTGATATGTATTTAAACAGACACATTCCCCATCAGACCGTCCATGTATTACAGAGACCGGGATCAAAGGGCAGAGCCACGTACATACCTGCTGCTGTTGCGCTGAATTGCTGGCTCATCAGAAGGTGACTGGAGAGGAGAAGGTTTAGGTTTTCTCCTAAGTGAGTGACTCTCCCTCCCTTCCTTTAGGATTCATTTCCCTCAACCACAGGAGACCAGAGGCCCATGGCCATCCTGGGTCAAGCAGCTGATCTTGGTTCCCTGGCTACGGCCCATTATGGCAAGTTCATAGCCTCCGGCTACTTTAATTGAAGCAAATGACGTTTTCTGTGACTTTGCGGGGAGGGTATGTGTGGGTTTAGTGCCTGCGTGTATATCCGTGCATGAGTTTTTTTCCCCCTTCTTCCTAATGGATGAACTTGGCAAGGTAGTAGCTGAGCTCTTTTCAGCTGGCAGAAGCCCCCAGATGAATGAGGATGGCTAAATGAGAGGAGATGCTTTCCATAATTTGTCTCAAACAATCACTTAATGGCTGCAGGAAATTTCTGCGAAATGGGTGAATAGCGTGGGTCCATTTTATCAGCCCCTCAATGAAGGAAAGCCGGCTGGCTTTTAAGATCCAGGCAGCAAACAAAAAGTGGTCTTTATCCTCACACACCAAATCTGTGCGTCAGTAAAGTGCAGGCCCTGACAGGAATTTCAATTATTTAATCAAAAAGAAAATGAAAGAGGTCTTAAGTGTTGTGATTCGAAGACAGCCTTTTCAAAGGCCAATCTAGTCTGCGCCCACATTGAATATGAAGCAAAATGGGAAGGAAATTAAGGCAGCTTCGGCTTAAATCATGTGATTGCAAATAGTAAATTAGTGTCTCGATGTTTTCATTTAAGTGTTTAAGTGGAAGGTTTTATTCCTAATGTAGTGTAGTGCCACAGAAGAAAACCCTCAGCGGGTTCCAGCTTTCCCATCCTCCCATCAGCAATGCATTTGCCCTGGGGAGGGAGAGGGAGGAAGAGGCCAAGATGGAGAGAAGCAAATCCTCAGTCACCTTAAGGAGCTTTTGTTTCAAATTGCTACCAAAGTATGCTTTCATAGCAAACTCATTAATTGCGCAGGATGAGTAACGTCTGTTGAAAATGTACTAAGTGAAATGCATTTAATTTGGAAGGGGAATCGGGAGTTGCATTAGTCAGAGCATATAAATGACAACGTCGTCCATTCTGCTGTTTTGTTTTCTGTAGACTCACTGAATTTGTTCTTAGGGGGAAATGGTCGACATTGAGCTAGAGAGAAAACACACCCCTGACTTTCAAAGGCTGGGGGTGGAACTAGGGGCTGCTCTTAGGATGGGTGAGGTTGTCACTGGATCTCTTGGGAAGGGACTAATTGAGTTGGACTGGGTTGACCTCCAACGGGTGCAACAAGTAACATGGGGTCATCTCTTTGCAAATGAGCATCCCTTTGTGTTTGTAATTAGCTCTCATTATTCGGCTGTGAGCTTAAGGCGGTGCACAGCAGGAGGTCAAGCTCTGGGTTCACTCCCTAGACCAGTAGAGAGAAAGCTTTAAAAACGAAATCTGCGGGCCCCTCCTGCAGCCCCCAGTGGGAGGAGAGTAGGGGAGAGCGAGGCTTTAACCTAGCAACCTTCTTGACTTTGCTGTGGTTATGGACCCTGTGCAGTTTGGAAGTCCTCAGTTCTGCCAATGCCCATTTCAGTTCATTCATCCAGGCTCTGCCTCCTCCGTGAAGTTTTCCTTGCCCACCTCAGGCCAAGAGGTCTTTCTTCTCTGGACTCCTAAATGCTTTTGATTTGTGTTGATTTCTGGACCCTGAGTCCTGAGCTTACACCAATGCTTACCATCGTTTAACTTTCTTTTAATGGTTGAATGGCCACCTCTCTCTTTCTGTTTTCTTTTTATTATAGAAAATATCAATAAATAGAAAAATAAGGAAAACAGTATAAGGATTATCTATCACCAGATTTAGTTTTTGACCTTTTGTCATACTTATCTTTTTCTCTCCTAGAGGTTTACTTGAATTAAATTCAGACATCAGAATATAGCACCCCAATTACTTCAAAATGCACTCCCCCCCTTTTTTAAAACAACGTTTTCCTATATAACCACAATGCCATAATCACATCTAACAAAATTAGCAATGATGCCTTAACATCATTTTTTTTTAAAGATTTATTTATTTTATTACATATCTCCCCTCCCCCCCGCTGTGGGGGCCCGCCGAGACTGGTCATTGCGCAGGCGCGGCTTTCCCCGCTTGTGGGCGGCTTCTGCTTCCATTCACGGCCGGCTCTCAGTTCGCGGGCAGCTGGCTGCACTCCATTCGCAGGCGACCTGCCCTGCCCGTGGCGGCTTTTGCCTGTCCGTGGCAGCTTTTTGCCCTGCCCACGGCGGCTCTGGCCCGCCCATGGCGGCTTGCCATTCTCAAGGTGGTCTGCCCGCTAGGAGAGGTCCCCGGGAACCGAACCCGGGGCCTCCCATGTGGTATGCCGACGCCCTATCCACTGGGCTATCCAGCCGGCCCCCTTAACATCATTTAATACAACGTCCATATTCAAATTTTCCCGTTTCTCAAAAATGTCTTTCACAGTTGGTTTGTTCGAACCCGAATCCAATCAAAGACCACACATTGCATTTGGTTATGCCCTTTCAGGCTCCGGAACAGTCCTCGCTGTTCATTCACTCACTCGGTTGGTCAATACTTGTTGAGATCGAGACATTGTCCTGGACGCTTGTAAACATGGCATTTATAATTTAGAGAGTGATACAAAAAATGAAATAGGTAGTTACAATACAGCAAGAAAAATATATCAGAAGCATGTGGTAGCACTGAAGAAGAGCCTGGTGGCATCAGGGAAGGCTTCCACTCAGAAGTGAGGTTTAGGAGTCAGCCGGTGTGGGCGTGAGAGATCGCTAGAGCAAATTAATGTTCCTAGCAGAGGGGGTAGCGTATTCTAAGACCTAGAAACGAGAGATAATAAATGAGGAGCTCCCCCACTAAACTCTCGTTTACTTACTGAAGGGTCTGTCAGTCATGAACCGACACGATCAGATTTGCAGTTTTAAATTTATTTTTAAAAATTTACCAGGAGGTCCCAGGGATCGAACCCAGGTCCTTCCATATGGTAGATGGATGCCCAACCACTTGAGCCACATCCGCTTCCAGATTTGCATTTTTGAATGATCATTCTCGGTGGTGGAGAAAGGATTGGAGGGAGAGGCAAAAAAGGAGCAGAAAGACTGTTAGTAGTCAGGCTCATGCCATTATTATGAGATTTGAAAGCTTGAAAGGCAGAGACCATGTCATGTTTATATCTTTTAAGCTACTACTTCGTGGCTGACATCCATAGAACGTGACTTATAAATATTTGTTGAATGAATGTATGGTTGTTTGTTGACTGAATGGTTGAATGAACTTATATCTGAAAATACCAATAATTCACTATGTGGATTTTCCAGTACCTTTTTTCTAGCTCCTCATGCACAAAGACTGGAGATAAAATTTATGACAATATTACTATCCATGGTTGCAATCTGCTCAATAAGGCTTCGTTGACCCCACCACACCCCCACGGTCCTCAAAGTTAAAAGCAACGTCTTCTGACGACTAATAAGATCCTAACCACACTTTCAGCTACTAACAGTTTCCTTTCTAGTTATGCTGATCTCAGTATCCTGCAAATACACTCCATTCTGTCCCACTGATGAGCACTTGTACCCGCTAGTCTCCTTATATGGAGCAGTTTCATTCTACCTGTCCAAATTCTACCGATTCTTTTTTTTTAAACAAATAAATTTTACTGATACATATTAATAAAGCATAAATCCATCCAAAATGTACAATCAAAGGTTTTCAGTATAATCACATAGTTGTGCATTCATCACTTCATTTTTTCTACCAATTCTTGATAGTCCAGCCAGAGCCTCATGTCTTATATAAGCCTTCACCCAGTATTTATGATAAGTCAAAAGGTGGTTCTGTGGAAATAACAGTCTTTGGAGCTGTACAAGCTGTACCTCTTCTGGCAGCTGTGTGACTTTTAAATCCCTTCTCTGAGCTGCATTTTGTTGAAATGTAAAACTAAACTAATTACATTTTCTCCTGAGGTAGGTATCCCCATTTTGCAGCTAGAATAACTAAGGCTCACAAGTTAAGTGATTTACTTAAAAAAGAGAATTGTCCTTAGATTATTTGCTCAAGAATCACCTGGGTCTTTCTAATACGCCACCAAAGGAGTATAAATTAATACCACCTCTATGGAGAAAAGTTTGGCAAAACCTATCAAAATTACAAATTTTATCAGCAGTTCACCTCCAAGAATTTATCCTAGAGATATACTTTTCCATGAGCAAAATGATTTATGTGCATGGTTACTTATTGCAGAATTCTTTGGAATAACAAAAGATTGGAAACATCCTAAATATCTTTATCATTATCATCAATGGGAAACTGGTTAAATAATCCATGACACATCCATATAATATTATACCATGCAGTCAAAAAGACAACAATAAAGGTACCAAGGTACAAAACAGAATAAATGATATGCTCCCTTTGTGTAAAAAGAAGGGGAAAGGACGTGTGTATGTGTAAAGAATATATATGTGTGTGTGTGTGTGTACATATATATACCCTCTCTTTAATCTGTATATGCTTAAAATATCTCTGAAGGGATACACAGAAACTGATAACAGTGATCACCTCCACGGGGAACATTGGGTAGCTGGAAGAGAGGGATAGAAGGAGACTTTTTCACTTCATAATCATTTTTGACACCCCCCCCCCATGGCTCACTCACCTATTTGCTCATTGTTTTTGCTCAATGTCTACTTGTTGTTTATTTGTCTTCTTTAAGAGGTACCAGGAACCAAACCTGGGACCTGCCATTTGGGAGGTAGAGGCTCAACTGCTTGAACCACATCCACTTACCCTCATCTTTGACTTTTGACTTATCTGAATTATTACCTAATTGGGAAAAAGAGCATGACCATGAAAAGAAAGAAAATATACAATGTAGAACTTAGCCTATGCCAAAGTCAGGGGAGTGATATATCTGCTAATACCATGATGACAAAGTATTTTGGAAAGGGGTGGTTTCCTGGGGAGAAGGGCATGGTTTGGATCTAGATTCGGGTGGAGAGTATCTGTGTAGCTGGAGAGGTGACCGGGAAGGAGGAGGCCCTGCTTTAGTTCAGTTTTGAAGTGGTTCCTTCAAATTCAGCTGCTGGTATTTCCTTCAAGAGACATGATCTTGGTGAACTGTCCACCTCCCAGCCAATAGGGAGGGATGGGGCAACAGACCCATATTTTTCTTTTACTTGGGTACTGTCAAATAATAGTGCAATCAATCATAGAAATATTTTCATGTCACTTTCAGAGTCCAGGACTATACATTGGAAGATAATATAGACATAGTAGACAAAATTAAATCCTTGGCCTAAAAGTGGGGGCAAGATATATACTTGTGAGAACAAAGTCTCCAAAGGCATACCTACATTTTTATAAGGTACATGTTCAATAAAGATTTCAAATTTGAGCTGAATAAATCACAAAGCTCTTGGATTCACTTTCTCCCAACATTATTTCCTCTCCTATTTACAAAGACATTTGAGCTGGCCTTACCTTGATGATGATATTGTACCAATTAAGTAAAATGCATAGAAAACTCGTTTGTTTTGTTTTTTTGTTTTGCATGTTTTCAATTGCATCTGTTTAGGGATGTGTGTGTGTGTGTCTCAGGCAAGTATAAGGCTTATATTTTCCCTGTATTTCTTTGTTTCTTGCACTCTCTATCCTATCTCTCCAACTACCTCACTCAGAACCTAACAAAGGTTGGGCACATAATAACACTCAATAAGTTTTCTTTGCTTGATTGGCTTTTCTCTCCCAGAAAAAAACAGACTTAGTCCTGATCTTGAAGTATTTTCTAATTTAACGTTTCTGAACTAAGGGTGGGAAAAAGTGGAAACATATAAAGAATAGAGCAATCATCCGAAAGGAAGATGTTTAAAATTATCTCTAAGGTATCTTCTAGAACTAAGTAGAAATTCCTTACTCCTACCCAGGAGAACCCTCCCAAGTGCTCTTTACCTCCTTCCAAATACATTCTTTTAAAAGTTTCCAGCAAGAAATTCTTTCTGGGATTATTTAAGCCTACTTTTATATAGAAGTGTGATGTTGGGTTGATTAATCACTCTGGTCCATGGTAGCCCTAAGGTTCCAGTATTGATCCTTTGAACTTGCTTTCTTTTTTTTTTTTTTAATGGTATCAGGGCCATGGAATGAGCCCGGGACCTCGTATATGGGAAGTGGGCACTCAACCACATTGGCGCCCCTGAGTTGGTTCCCTTGTTCGTTTTGCTTGTTGTTTGTTAGGAGGTACCAGGGACTGAACCCTGGGCCTCGCATGTGGAAAGCAGCGCTCAACCGCTTGAGCCACAGCCACTCCCTGAAATTGCTTTTACGAGATAGTTAGGCCACCAGCACCACCAGTAGTACCAGCAGCTCCACCAGCACCGGCACTGGCACCACCAGTACCGGCATCAGCACAGCCAGCAGTACCAGCGCCACCAGCACTGGCCGTAGCAGTGCTACTTATGGAGCATTGACTGTGGGCCAAGTGCTGAGCAAAATGCTTTGCATATGTTACCTTAATTATTCCTCAAAACTATTTTCTGAGGTGAGTACTGTCGTTACCACCATTTCACAATGCAGGCAACAGGGCTTAGAAGGGTTAAGCAAAATTTGGAAGGTCATACACCATGGAGCCAGATCTCTAGCCTAGGTCTGTCTGATTCCAAGCCCTGTTCTATTTACCACAGGGCTATTATATACGGTCCGCATTATCTTGAAGTGAAGATAGTAAACACGTTATAGATGCATATATGTTTTAGGTTCTAGCTATTGCAGATCACGTTATGAATTTATAAACCCTCTGATAAGAATTGGGGAGACTGGCCTCTTAAATCAATGGCTGTAGTTTCAAGTTCCAACCCAGACGAGGGATAAGCAGACTTCATTTTTGCTTTATTTGTTTCTTTATTAAAGACAATGTGGTGGAATGAGCAGAGGTGAACTCTAAGGTCAGATAAACCTGAACTCAAATCCTGGCATACAAGCTGTGTGATCTTGAGCTCATGACACTAAGTGACCCTCCATTTCCTTGTCTGTAAAAAGGAAGAGATGTGAGGTTCAACTGAGAAGGCAGCAAAATATTTGATGCACAATATAAATGCAAGGAATCCACCTTCTCATCAATAGCACCGGCATTGTAATAGTCAAGAAACATTGTTCAAAGACCATTCTTCAGGTGATTATATAGATTTTATCCCTAATCTCTGGATGGAAGAGAAGTGTGCAATCAACTTTTTGAAATCACATATAATTTATATAGAAGTAAAGGGTTGCAGAACCTTTACTATGGAATAAAAGTTTAAAGTACCTTATAGGCCAATCTCAATTAAACCCAACTATGTACTAATTTAGGTCTGGTAACTAAGGGAGAAGGACTAAAATCATAACAAAATTAATAATTTAGTGACTTTTGATTGGGGCATTTTTGTTTTGAAATAAAATAATTCTTTTTCACTCTGTGTTTTAATTTTTGAAATTATAATATTGATTTTTTTAATAAATATTATATTCATATGAATCTCACTCAAAAGGTATGAAAGGGTGTAAAGGGAAAAACCTCTTTCTCACCAAATGCCTAGCACCTCAGTCCCTAGAGCAGGGCTTCTTAACCAGGGGTCCGTGAGCTTGAATTGAAATTCAAAAAAACATGATTCTTGTGGGAACATGTTGGGGCGGGTGTGATATATTTATTAAATAATGCACAGTATAGTGTGGACTTAATAAGGGGTCCGTGGTTTTCACCTGACTGGCAAAGGGGTCCAGGGAACAAAAAAGGTTAAGAACCCCTGCTCTAGAGGCAATCAATGTTATGAGTTTCTTATGTATCTTTCCAGAAGTATGCATGTCAATATAATCAAATTTGTATAGTTTCTCCTTCTTCCATTAAATGTTAACCTTCTGTATTTTGTTCTTTTCAGTTAGCAATATATCTTGGAGCTCCTTTTATTCTTAGTTTGTATAATTTAGTCATGTTGTACAAATAACATCTGTTGGATAAATTCCAATGTGCATTTGTAATATTGATAGATATTGTCTAATTATTCTCCACAGAGGTTGTACCAATTTACATTCTTTGCATCAGTTAGATATTTTGATTTTTTAAATCTTATAAATGAAAGTGTTGTTAAACTTTCATAAGTCTTATTACAAGTGGGCACTGAGCATCTTTTCAAATGTTTAAGAGCCACTTATATTTGCTTCTTGTGAACTGTTTCTTTCTATCCTCTGCTCATTTATCATCTGTGCTCTTAATCTTTTTTTCTTTTTGATTTGTAGGAACTTTTAGCATATAACAGATATAGTATTCATGTGTCTGTGACATGATTTGTAAAATTCTTTCTCCCAATTTGTTGTTTGTCTTCTCTCTTTGCTTATGATTATTTTTGCCATGCAGGATTAAAACATTTTTAAATCAATATTTTCTCTTATGGCTTTTAAGTTTTTATGCTATACACAGAAAAAACTTTCCAATTTTAAGTTTATTTAATAAAACCTCTCCAATGTTTTCCTTATATTTTATTTTAAGGTTATTATCTATCATCTTGGTCATTTGTACCTTCTATTTTTTCATCCGCTAACTTTGTTGCATCATCAATGGGAGTTAGAAGAATTTACCAAAAAACAAAATAAAACAAAACAAAACACCCGACCCAAAACCCCCCCCAAAACATTTTTAGCTCCATGAACAGCATTCTTAAACAAAATATAAACAATACAGTATTTTAACAGAAATATATCAATACTTAGCTCCATGTGCAAGCCTTTGGGAGATGCTTACAAGAACATCTCTTTACATCATATAATACTTTGAAAGGACTTTACAATCTGTAACACCAGAAATTCACAACATAGAATGGTAGCAATCTGTGCTCCTTTATTTTCAAAACTATTCATACTAATTTGGCATCATTTGAAGTATATCATGTCAGTAGGTGCTACAATTGGAATCTGGGCATGGAATTTGGATGGTTTAGAATGGAAGAAAAGGCATTTCAAAGGCATTTTGTTAATTTATTGATTTTTAAATATATTTGACTACTCTTTAGGATCTGATGGGGAAAATATTGGACTCATACTAAAAGAGTGATTTAAGGATCAGTCTCATTCCACTACATATCTTTTGGGGAATTAAGAAGTTACCTATGATCTCTTGCTTTCAAACCTTTAATTTCCTGCTCTAGATCCATCTTTCTATCTGTTACTTTGTGAAGCATGTTTTGAGTTGGGATGCCAAAGGCAGCATAGAAATTTTCAAAAGAGAAGTGAAGAAAGCGGATGTGGCTCAAGCGATTGGGTTCCTGTCTGCCATACAGGAGGCCCGGGGTTCGATTCCCGGGGCCTCCTGGTGAAGGCAAGCTGGCCTGCATGGCGAGCTGGCCCAAGCAGAGAGCTGGCTTGCCCAGGAGTGCTGGCCCGCACAGAGTGCCGGCCTGAGTTGAGAGCTGGTGCAGCAAGATGACTCAACAAAAACAGACATAGAGGAGAGACAATAAGAAACACAGCAGACCAGGGAGCTGAGGTGGCTCAAGAGATTGAGCACCTCTCTCCCACTCCGGAAGGTCCCAGGAACATTTCCTGTTGCTGCCTAAAGAGAAGACAAGCAGACACAGAAGAACACACAGAGAATGGACACAGAGAGCAGACAGTGAGCACAAAAACAATGGGGGGTGGATAATAAATCTTTTAAAAAAGAGAGAGAGAGAGAAAAAAAAGTGAAATGAAAGCTTTTGACCCTACAGACTAACCCAGTCCTGAGTGAGCAATTTGGATGGATCTAATGCTCCTTACATCAGGAGCACTGCAATTTGAATATCCCAGGTGTTCTTGTGTGGATTCCCATCCTAATTTCCAGTGTAAAAGCCTTATTTGAAGATGCATTTGCAGGAAGCAGTCAGTGACTCTCTTCTTCTTCTAGACATATCACCCACTTTGGTAGTGCTTAAAATAAAGTACTCAGATAGAAGGTAAGTTGAAACAGACAACAAGCAATATAATACAAAATGTTATGAGTAAAGTGTGTTACTCAGATCCTTCTAAAATACATTTCTCTCTTTATTTTGAAGGCCACGGTATAGGCAACTTGGCTAATGGAACTAGTCTTTTCCTTTGATCATCAATAGGGTTATCTTTTTGAGAAACTAAGTCCTAGCTCAGATGACAGTTTTAGTGAAAGCTGACATGAAAGAGAAAGGCTGCTTAATTATTGGCTACCTGAAAATGTATCTTTTCTTTCTTTAAATTAATA